>JABUQX010117101.1:17500-32613 GCA_015478945.1 Trachelipus rathkii
TTCACATTCACCAGGGATTTAATTCCTACCATTCAACTTTCCTACTACACTTTGCATCATCCGTTCCCTTTTCATCCAACATTTTACCTAAATATTTAAACTACGATGCTTTTTTCCAATTGGTTATCATTCAACATGATTTCAAAACGCGGGCTGTCCTCACACACTACCATTATTTTACCCTGCTCAACATTTACTTTCAAACCTTCTCCGTTACACACCCTACCATTTTTATTTAGTTGATTTTCCTATGAAATCTTTTTCATAATATACACCTATATATATAGTAGAAAAGGATTGTTCTAACAGTCAAATTAGTTGCACATGTCATTGTACTCATCGGTTCTTTGCACGTTAAACTTATGAAAGTATGCTAGTCCAATAAGTTGGGCCAAAAAAAAAAAAACAAAAACAAAAAAAAAAAAACTAATTCTTTTTTTTTTTAAATTGAGGCAAATTATGCAACTTACTACTGAATTTCACATTGTCCGAGTTTGCTATAATTTGATGACGATCAAGGTGCTATATAGCTTTAACTTTCAATTCTGTACATCATTAAAGATCAAAAGAAAAACTTTTCCTGCTATTCAGTCTTTGTAAATAGTGAATATAAATTTAACCTGTAACTATAAAACTTATGACACACACAAATTTCTTAATTGATTTCCTATAGGATATTTTTATGCTACGATTAACTTATCAACCTGCTATGGGAATGGCATTTTGAACCAGCAGACTTGAAAATTTTAAGGCGTTTTATCGAGACAGTAAGCCGCCACATGCTCCTCTTGTTACTTCAAAAACAATGAATTATAATTTAAGAACTCTTATTATATTAAAAATTGCTGCAATTTTATATTTTTGAAAAGCTAAAATAAAAGACCGTTTATATTTTTAAAAAACTAAGAAAATAAAAGACATTGAAAATGATAATTTAATTCTACTTACTTAACAGCTTCTTCAGTTTCTTTTGATTTTTTTTCTATCGAATAATTAGAATTGCTAAAAAATTTTAAACAATAATAAATTCTCAATACCACAAACTTCTTCAAAGCAAAATTTTCCATTTCTGAAGAACAAAAGTTGTAGGAGATTTTATTTTTGATATGATTCACAATAAAACTTGTCAGGTTTTGATTACTGAAGCACTTATTAAACAATTTTGAAAAAATCGTTTCACACGCTATAAAAAATTTGAAAAAGTTATTCGAACACAAAATTAAGCCTTGGAACTCTGTTAAATGTTCATATTGTTTCAATCTAGTAAATAATAAATCGTCACTTAAGATATTAGATACAGATGTCAAATCGCACACATTACACACCTTTGATTTGTGACGCATTAATATTTTTTTTGCCAATGCTCCACAAACATATCTCATACCATTTAGCTCACTTACATCATCTAAACATGTCGATGGAAAATAAATGTCGCACTTGCCTGGCAGTGGAACGTTGCAGCTCTCATTATTGTTTACATTACAGTCATTAATAGTAATCAGGTCTGATGACAATAAATTATGGGATCATCATCTTTCACAGTTATATATATATATATTATATAATATATATATATTATATATATTATATATATATATATATTTTTTTTTTTAATATATATATATATATATATATATATATATATTATATATATATATATATAATAATATAGTATATATATAGTATATATATATATATATACAGTATATATAACGGCTATATATATATATATTATATATATAAATATATATATATATATATATATATATAATATATATATATTTATATATCTACCTAATATTTATATTATATATATAATATATATATATATATATATATATATATATATATATATATATATATAGAGAGAGAGAGAGAGAGAGAGAGAGAGAGAGAGAGAGAGAGAGAGAGAGGATAGAGAGAGAGAGAGAGAGAGGAGGAGTGTTGTGTTTAGAATTTCATTGAAAGGTATAAAAGTTTCAATGCAGGATGAGGACCCAACTCACTGATCCCACCATCCATTTTCCCAACCTCCACCCATCAGAAAGTGGCTTACAAAAATTATGCTCTTAACTTTGAAGTCATAGTTTCTAATACTAAAAATTTATATGAGGTAAATTATGCTTCAAAAATAAGTTTTTCTGCATTCTCGCCCAAAAGTCGCATACGCTTCCCTCATCGTAGATGAGACAAGCTGAGCTAAATAATTGTTCACTTGCAAAACTGCAACAACATAATTATTTGAATTACTTTATAAATTTTAAAATAAAATCTGCTTTTCATTACAAATAAATAAAGTAAAATTAAAAAAAAAAATTTTTTTTTATTGAAGTAGCGTCGGGCGGGGTGACCGGGCCCGCCTCTTTAGGAGGGGTGATTCGGTCCACTCTAAATAAAATAAAAAATATTAAATTTTTTTTTTCGCTCATTTAATAGCCACGCGGTAGTACTACAAGTTTTATTTAGATCATCTTTAATTCTAGAAAGTTTTTATATTTTTAAAAAATATTACAAATTAGGGGTACAAAATGCCCTTCAATAGAATTTCTTTTGAAAAATGTGAGTTTTTTAAACTTTGTTATAAAATGAAAAATTGTGAATCGATTTTAATTATTTTTTCAGTGTATACACTCGAGTATGTTAGCTTTAAACTGGCAAAGTAAATTTTTGTTCCAAACAGTATTAGTGGCTAAATCACAGGGCCTAACTTGGTCTGATTCACCCCGCCGTAAAAATTGATGATGGGGTGAAGCGGAGCACCATTGTTTTTCGTATTTTACGTATTATTATTGACATTTTTAATACGTATAATTTAAATATAATAAAAAGTTACTTATATTAAGTGAAAATTAAAATAAAAAATGAAATTTATATAAAAAAAACGAATTCAAAAAAGTGTCAAATTTTTGAGCGGAGAGGGGTGAATCGGACCACCTTATTTTTATTCTTATTTTATTTATCATTTTTGACATTTTTATTACTTATTACGAATTTTAATATGATAAATAATTATTATATTAAGTAAAAATTAAAATATAAAATTGAATTATACGTAAAAGAGGAATTTAAACAGATGGTCGATTCACCCCTCCCACGTCAGGCTGAAGGAGCTTTATTAAAACTTTAATAAAACTTTTATTATTAGAATTACATTATTTTTTTTTGTGTGCTTATTACCTACTATATGGCCTTGAATTTCAGAAAAAAAAAAATCCAAAAAGTGCGTTAAGGGAAAGTCGGAAGACGAAGTTATACCTAAAGTGGTCCAAGTCACCCTGCCCGACGCTATATGAAAAACTGCAGATATATAATATATATATATATATATATATATATATACTATAATATATATATATATATATATATATATATATATATATATATATATATATATATATATATATATATATATTATATATATATATATATATAATATATTATATATATATATATATATATAGGCATATTTGTAGATCTGTACTGACTTTTTTCTGAAAAAATTTTCTAAGTTCAAAAAAATTTCTAAGTTCAGAAAAGTTAAGTTAAGTAAAGTTTTTTAAGAAAATTCTTTAGTGGCAAGCTTCTGGAATTATGCCAGAAGCTTGCCACTAAATAATTTTCTTAAAAAACTAAACTTAACTTTTCGGAACTTAGAAATTTTTTTGAACTTAAGAAAATTTTTTCAGAAAAAAGTCACAGTACAGTATCTACAAATATGCCATATATATATATATATATATATATATTATAATTTATATATATATACATTATATATATATTTATATATATAATAATTTGAAATAAATATGCATATATATATATATATATAATATATATATATATCCTTCATGACAAAAGTGCGGATGTCATTGAAAGTGTGGAATGCGGATGTTTCCAGAGATTTGGTTGCGGATGCGGATGGTCAATTTTAATGGCGGGATTCATGCAGATGTCACATCATCTCTAATATATATATAGATAATATATATATATATATATATAATATATATATAATATATTATATATAGTATATATATATAAATATATATATATATAATATATATATATTATATATATATTATATATATATATATATATATATATAATATATATATATTGGGGTAGCTGGGTGTGGTCCCGCTTACCACTTTATGCCCTACAAATGCTCATGCATATCTCAGATTTTTTTGATATTTATTTGCCTATCTAACCCCCAGTACTGGGGAACCAAGGGACAGTTGATGGTGTTGATATATAATATGCAAACATAACAAAAAAATTTTAGGAGGGTAGTTTCCATTGAAGTCCATCAAAATATCAATTATCATTAAAAAAAAAAAAAACTATTTGAGAAACGTAAAGTAATATTTATTGTGGTTGGCTAGTACTGATTTAAGTTTGGTTAATTATTGTTAATTATGTTCACCTAATTATGGAAATCTTATGATGTTTATAATTAAATGCCTATAATATGGAAACTCACCCATCAAAAGTAATGCAAGCAAAGTTTATCATAGGATAAACTTGGGTAAAGCAACAAAGTTTACCCTAGGGCCTAGGGCAAACTTACAAGCAAAATGAGAAGGGCCTATTATACGCGTAAAGCATAGGCTACCATAGAGATTCCCCCCCAGATGGAAACACATTTTTCACAATAAACCTCAGGAAACTATGCCATTTTTTAAAAGTCAACTATTTGAACAAACACTCTATTTCACATTTTTTAAGTAAAAATTAAATAGTTTCCCGCGATTCAAATACTTTAGTCATTATTTATTCAGACTGGTATACCAAAGTTTATACCCCCCTTGTTTGCAGCACAATTTCTCACTATGAGAGCAACACTTATTCTTACCATCTTATATTATAATATAATCTAAATAAAATGAAAGATTAAAATATCTTTAAAAAAAATTAATAAATATTTAACTAGTAAAAAATTTAAAAAATTTAAAAAGCAAAATTTACAGTTCGGTAGGAATTTTTATATAACGTATAAAAAAAAATTCTGGTCAAGTCTCATAGCCGAGAAATCGCGCGGCGCGAATGGCAAAACAAGGAAAGACTTTTTATATCAATGGGATAGCTTAATTTTGCGGTTAACTTTAATATTGTAAACTTTGGTAAAAGAAAGACATTCTATGGACAAATCTAGCAACCCTATAAAATTTTGAACCGTAAAATTTTAAATTGAAGAAAAACTTCCAGTTTGCCCATGAAATAATAGAAGCCTAACTGGCAACATATAAAAGTATATAGGAATTTGAATCTTTCATTTTTCGTATGTTGATATATTAAAAGTCTTATTTTTAAGAAATTATAAAATTGGCTTATTTTAGGCGCCTAGCAAAGTAATAGCCCAATTTTATTTAATTGAATATATATTAAAAATAAATAATCTAGTACGGCACAATAATTTGCAGTTGGAAACAATGATTCTTTGTTTATTTAAATTCTTAAATTGAATTTACTAATTTTTTATGTAACTAAATTGTTAAAAAAAAAAAAACTCAGATCACTTTACTTTTTGCAAAATTGTCAATGTAGTTTCTATCAACATCAAAACTATTGCCTGGAATTTTTAATTTTGGAAGGGGCCTGCAGCTCCAATAGCACTAATAACAGACGAGCCGCCACTGTTATATATATATAATATATATATATTATTTAATATGAGTAGTAAAAAATAAAAAAAAATATAATAAATATAGTTTTAGTGAGTATTATAATATAGTATTAGTTAATAGTATTATATAGTAATATATAAGTTATAAGTATATATATAAGTATTATTATATAAGTATATTAATATATTATTATAATATTAAGAAAATATTAAATGATATATTATAAAGTTATATATATAGATATTATATAGGCTCAAGTATTGTTTTGAAGTCAAAAAATTTTATTAATGTCACAAATCCCCAGTATTTTAAGCCTAGTCTACATATTTTATAATTTTAGATCACAATTTTACATGTTATCCCTACCATCAGTTTTTGTTGAGTGTTTGGAGCTCAAAAACTATAATTAATTAAGGTGATTATCTCTAAATTCTCACTACTATTACAGCTTTTTATTTTCATTTTTTCCGTTAGACATCGCCTTGTGGCTTTTTATCTCTACTTTATTGTATATGTATAAAGATTTCATCACACACATAACTTCTAAATTTAGTTAACTATTTGAACGATAATGCGTATATTAAAAATGCGTATAATACGACTATTAATTATATTGATAATTTGAGAGAGAGTATGACTCATTTTTATGAAAGAAACGTTGTTTACAAGGCGTTTTGATGTGAATAACGTGAAAGCAACTTGATCTAAAGTGTTTTTTGTAATGATAATAGATTGAGCTTCTCAAATCATTCATCACTTGAAGGCCATACTATTTGGAGCAGTTGATATCTCACTTTATCGCTAAATATATTAAATAGTATAAAATAGTATATTCAATAATATTATATGAGTGAACATTTATTAGTAGAGAAAAAATATATATAATTATATAGGACTATTAATAATTTTAGACGAAACCGAAATTTTATGATGATATATTGAAATATGACATATATAAGCGAGAGAAATATGATATGAATCGGTATACACATATGATTAATATATATATAAATGTGTATTTGAGGTGTTGTGTGTGTGTGTGTGTGCGTGTGTGTAGTGCTGTGTGTGTGTGTGTGTTGGTGTGTGTGTGTGTGTGTGTGTGTGTAAAAGTTGCACTTCATTCTAACGACGGAAAAATACAGACGAAAAGTCATCAATCATACATACATAACATACATTACATACATTTATAAAACAACTTAACTATACTATCTACAAGTTATACAATATTCCAATCTGCTTTGGGAAATCCTAGGTAAAATGTAGCAATTTTAGTTAGGAAAATGTATAAAAAAAATAGTAATATCAATTTTTTTTTATCTAGAAAAGACATGGTCAGCTTACATGATTAAAAATAAATACATATCTTGACAAAATCTACAAAATATTTTTAGTTAGGCAAAACAAATCACACAAATTCAAATATCATTATTTTTTTATAATATTTTTAAAAATAACAATTATTAAAAATAAATTTGTAAAGGTTATTACATGCGCACAAAGTACAATGTGTAGCTCGAGTCACGGAACGGGGAACAGGGGAGGGAACGTATTTCCATACCCAGTAATGGAAAGGGCGGAGGGAACCCTCACGACACACTCCAAATACCAAAAGAGTCTGAGGTTCCGGAGACCTCCCCGAGGGGGAAAATAGTCCTATACCACTTGTCTTTATCCCCGTAGAACGGCCGAGAACCGTCCAAACTCCTTGCCATCTTTTGGCGTTTACCCTGGGGTACTTCTTTAGTTTTAAAAAAAAAAACTAATGTTAATTTTTCATTATTCCTAACTAAAAATTTTACGAGGAATTCCAAAATGTTTTATTTAACTGTAACTATAATACTTTTCAAGATAAAGATAAAATAATAATTTTACATTTTCTAACTAAACTTTTACCAGGATGATTCCAAAAATGTAATTATTTAAACTTTTAGGTTTAGTAGTTTTCAAGATATGGCTTTCGCGATTTTGTCGTTTAAAGTGTATATATATATACATACTATATATATTATATATATATTTAATTATATATATATATATATATTAATATATATTAATAGATAATATATATATATATATATATTAATTATAATATTATATATATATATATATAATATATATAATTATTAATATATATATATATATAATATATAAATATATGTAATTAATATAGTATATATAAGTTAAATAATCTACTTTTTTACTAAAATTAATATTCAGTTTAAATAAAGATAACAAATATAAATATATTATATATAATATTATATAATAATATAAAATAGATATAATATTATAAAAACATATAATAGAATAAATACAGTAAAAACATCACCTATATTATAATATATATATTATATATATATAATATATATAAAAAATATTATATAAAATGCCGTGTAATCTGGTGGATATTTTTGTAGGTATATATATCTGCTATCAAGGCCCATTATTATGCTCCACTACAGTAAGTTAGAACATAAATAATATATAATAACATACAATTTACTATCACCTAATACATGGTATAATTAGAGTAATATATATATATATATATATATAATATATATATATATATTATATATATATATATATTTAAACAAACATTTTTCATTTAAACTGAACTTTAATTTTTACATAAAGGGCTTAACCATTTTCAATAAAATAAATTAACATATTACATATCACGCATTTTTATATAATATTTACACCCTGAAGTATAATTTCATATGTAAACTAATAAGAGATACAGTTTTATGGAATATTATATAGAAGTTTATTTTTTACTCCTGAATCAATGAAAATTTAATATCTCTCAATATAATCATAATAATACTTAACAATAAAATTTTTATGACTCCCCGATAGTAGGCAATATATTAAAAACCATAATATATATATTATATATATATAATTATAATATATATATATATATATATATATAGTATTATATATATTAATATTATATATATATATAATATATACTGATATATATATATATATATTTTTAATATATATAGTAGTTGGATTGTATTAATATATATATATAGTTATTTTAATAATATATATTATATATATACACTCAACCTTTGCCCTCACCTAATTAAAAATCTACATGACGTATACCTGCCTACGCCCGATATATATATATATATAATATATAATAATAATATATATATATAATATATATAATGATATAATATATATATATATATAGTATATATATATAATTATATATATTATTATATATATATATATATATATATATATTATATATAATAATTAATATATATATATATATTATATATATTTATATATATATAATATATATATATATATATACTAATATATATATATATTAATATATATATATATATATATATTTATATATATTATATAATTATTATATATATATAATAATATATTTTTATATATATAAGATATTTATAATTTTTATTTTTTATTTTATAAATATTAAATACTTAAAAATAAATAAATACTACTACTACTATTATTTAATGTCAGCAACATTCCCCGAAAATAAAAGGTCAGGCATTGTAACTAATAAAAAATAATTAACCAGGATACAAAATAATTACCCGAAATATAATATCATTTTAATTAATCAGGAGACATTTTTTCCCAGGAAGACCAAAACGTAAATATAAAAAAAAATCAACGCTTTCCATTGGAATTGGTTTTTTTTTCTAAAATAATTAAATTGATATATAAATAAATTTATAAACAACTAATGATTTAAGCAATTTTTTTGAGTAAATCAAAGAGTATGCGGTCTTTTACTAACTCCGAAGTGTAGACGGACGACACGATAGGCCAATGTTAGATAAATATTATATTATATATTACACTCATATTTATTATATAAATAATATTATAAAGTAATAATTAAATATATAGTATATAAAATAATTATTAAAAAATATATAGAATATATATATATTATTTATTTTCCAGCATTAAATATTATATATAAAAATAAATTAATATATATAAAAAAATATATAAATAATAAAAAAAATTATATAAAAGAAATTAATATTATATATATAATATTCAACGAATGCAAAATTTACTTTTTATCTTGTTGTGTATCACTCTTGTCTATCAGCTATTTAGCCATATATATAATTTAATTAGTAAAAATTTTAAAATGGGAAGAATAATAAAATATTTGTGATTTATAGACAAGCATGCACAGTTTGGCTGGAATATTTTTTTCGGCTTTGCGCAAATTTTTCAATAAAAGCTACATAACATTCGCATCGCGCTGTGTTATTGTAGGCATTAGACCATTTTCATGCAAGAAATCGGTATCTGCATCTGCTGGTAAATGTTGTAAGCAGATAGACATTGGTATCGAGGAATGTAATCCGCAATCCTGCATCCGCGGTATGGTTGTACAGTTATCAGCAATCGTATGCGCGGCAATCGTAATCCGGTATTTTGTACATTTGGCATTGGTATCAGGAATTGTATCCGCATTAGCATCAGAGGTATGTTGTACATTTGGGCAATTGTATGCAGGCAATTGTATTCGCGGCATTAGCATCAGAGGTTGTTGTATCATTTGGCAGCTGGTATAGGAATTGTATCCGCATAGCATCAGAGGTAATGTTGTAGCATTTGGCACTGGTATCAGGAATTGGGCAATCCGCATTAGGACATCAGAGTAGTTGTACATTGGTATCGACAATCGTAGCCGCATTCGCATCAGAGGTATGTTGTACATTTGGCAATGGTATCAGGAATTGTATCCGCATTAGCATCAAAGGTATGTTGTACATTAGACATTGGTATCAAGAATTGTATCCGCATTCACATCAGAGGTATGTTGTACATTTGGATTAGATCGGAGCATCGGTATCCAGGAATTGTATTCCGCATTAGGCATGCAGAAGGTATGTTGTATGTACATTTGGCAGGCTGGTAATCAGGAATTGTATCTGCATTAGCATCAGAGGATAATGGTTGTTATCATTGGTATCGGTAGATTGTATCGCTTTGACGCTGCAGAGGTATGATGGTACATGAGAATCGGAATTGCTATGCCGAATTAACTAATCTTAAGGTATGTTGTAGGGCATTTGTGCCGGTTGTAGGGAATTGTATCGCACGCATCAGAGGTATGTTTGTAGCATGTTTGGCATTGTATCAGGAATTGTATCGCATTAGCATCGAGAGGTATGTTGTAGCTCATTTGGAGGCAGTGGTGTCAGGAATTGTATCCGCATTAGCATCAGAGGTATGTTGTACATTTGGCATTGGTATCAGGAATTGTATCCGCAGTCTCATCAGAAGTATGTTGCACATTAACATTGATGAGCAGGAATTGTTTTCAGAGATATGTTTGGGCACAATTAGACAACGTTCGATGCAGTATCACGCACTGAGTTAGTGTTATGATGACTCACAAGTGAATCCCCTTTGTAGACACTTGTTAATACAATATGCGGGCGACAAAGATGCCGCGCTACATCGCACTCTCGAGCGGATTAGGAAAGCGAGTGGTTTCATAAAGGGATGAGCGAGTTGATCGCCGTGTATACCTTATTAAGATCAGAAGCGAAGCGGACGTATTTGCGTAGAAGAGAGGCAGGGAGTGAATGCCACAGAGCTTCGAAGTAATACGAGGCACAATAAGTTAGGAGAGTCCATCAGCCTGCACGGCGCAAGTGTTAGGAGGTATTGTTGTTTGTACATTAGACTTGGCATCGAGAAATTGTATCACGCATTCAGTTGCAGAGTGGTATGTTGTACGGTCCATTGGTATCAGCGAATTTTATCCGCATTTCGCATCAGAGGTATGTTGTACATTTAACATTGGTATCGGGAATTGTATCGGCGCGTTAGGCCTCAGGGTATCGTTGTTAACATTAGACATTGCGTAATCAACGACCTTGTATCCGGATTTCGCGCATCAGATGTATGTTGTATATTAATACATTGGTATCTAGCAATCTTACTTCGATCCATGGTATGGTGTTGTACATTAGATCGTTGGTCCCATCAAGGAATTTGGCAGTCCGCATGTCCCACGCGGCTATGTTGTAGCAATATAGACATGTGGGTATCCTAAGGGAATTAAGCGCATTCCCCTCAGCTGCGGTAGGTACTTTTATTATTAAGGGCAATTGGTGAGGTAGAGTAAAAAGAGATGAAAGCAAATTTTGTTTTAGACAATCATTCGCGCATAGTTCTAATGTGCTGGGACGCGCTTTTTGATGGCGTGTAGTGCATTATGAGGAATGTTATGCTATTAGAGCTGATAAATGCCATCGTACTATTAGATCACACGTGATGTTATTTGTTAAATCAGAATTGATATTTGCGATCAATAATCGCATATTCGCTTTCAACCTTCCCCATAATGTCTGAAAATTTACCTCGGATTAAATGTTTGCTTATATATATATATATATGTATAGATATATTATATTAAAATATATATTATTTATGATATATATTAATATATAGTATATAAATGATATATAGTATATATAAATATTATATACTACTATATATATATTATTATAGTAGTACTCGATAGGTATATAGTACTATGCATATATTAGATATATAACGTAGTAGATAAACGTAATAGAGAGGCCTGACAGTATTGCAAGGTCGGTATTAATATATAGTATTAATAGCAGTATAATATAATCTAGTATATATATATATATTATATATATATTATATTAGATATATATATTAGTTTATATATATAATATATAGATATAATACTAATATATATATAGTATAATAGTATAATATATATAGTGTATATATACTATATATAGTATATATATATTATATAATAGTATGTATATATATTAGTATAATATCAAAGTTGCAGGTTCACAGTTGTCCTTAACGTGTCATATTCCTATGAAAGATGGAACTGCTCTAGGCTAGTTTACTAGCCTAGGATGCCGGACGAGGGATCGCGAAAGCCTGACCCTATGGGGCCAGCACGACTCAGTCGGGCGGACTACGCACAGAGGCCAGATATCTCAGAAAGCTAGGCTGTTTTAAATATATCTCTAACAAAGAAGCCTAACGACAAGTACGCGTATTTATAAGGTACCTATAAAAAGAACATATCGCAAGTACATTTTAATATTAAACTATAGGAAAGGCTATATACAATACATATATATAATATATAAATATATATATATTGAGTTAATACGTAATAAATGTATATAGTATATAGTATATAATATATATATAAGTTAGGTATTAGGAAGATATAAGTTATATATACTATATATATAGGTAGTAATATAATACATAATAAATTTAGTATATATATTAATTAATTATATATTATATATATTATATATATATATATATATATATATATATATATGTAGTATATATATATAATATATATTATAATATATATATATATATAGTATAATATATATATATATATATATATTTGGGCCACCATTTGCGGGCTGTGTTCGCTTTTCAAGGGTGGCATAAAATAAAAGGACCGTAACAGCCCTTCAATCCCTTGGCCAACGCCAATTCGCTCAGGTGGTCCGCAGACGTGCGTTTAACCAGAGGAAGATTAAATACAATCAGAAAAAAACTAATGAAGGCAATAGAGTTCCACAAAACAGATGTTGGGCTGGAAAGTGAGGAGGCCAACACATACGAACGAAGTTTTCATTCTTGAACTATTAGTCTTAAAGCAAATTCACCATTTTTTTATATATATATATATATATATATATATATATATTCCAATATAATAGTAGTATATATATATAACTAATATATATATATATATTATAGTATTAATATATAATATACTATTTTATAATCGCTAATATTAGTATAGTATATATTTAGTGATGGAGCGCCGGATGTCAAAATTTGACTGGTTGCGCGCGGATTGCGGATTGCGGATGCGGTTTTAAAAGGATGAGGATGGCGATGGGCGGATCTTAAGGTAGATAGAGGATGGCGGATGCGGATGCGTGATGCGGTGTTTAGCTCTTTGAAAGTTTGAATTAAGAAATTATATTATAGTATATATATGGGATGCTGCGACGTATTTATCCTATATCAGTGTTAGACCGACTGGATCTAGAGGCCGCGGCATGGTGAGTCGGATTAATTTAACTGGTTTATAGCAGACTTAGAACGGACCGCAGTGGATAGTTGGCAGGATTTATAGTATATACTATTGAGTATTTTAATATTATAAGTTGATAATATATATATATGTAGTGGACTCACAGCGGGCGCACCTCTCACTGGCATACAGAGCCCTATTCCATAGGGGGGGTGTTGGCACACTCAAATATTCATCAAGCTAACACAAGACTAAGCGCAGATGAGGCACAGATGCAGGCTTTAAAGTTAGGCGAGAGATTAAATTCAGCAGGAAAGACAGAAGATGGAAGAGAATTCCTCTGAATAGATGTGGCAGGAAAGAAGGGAAGGCACCGCAGCGAACAAGCCTGGAGTTTACCAATATCACGAAATAAACATCATACGGCCGCACGCCGCCGTCCTTGTGCTGGTACGAGGGCCTCGTAAAGGTGGTGGTGACGGCGAGTGATAAGATGCCCTCGAGCACCTGCCGCGGCGGTACCTATATAAAAGAGGATATGAAGGGCACCAACATCTGTGCGCCGTAATGTATACGAGGGTCAAGGTAGAAACTGAGACGCGAGCTGGCAGAAGAGTTTATAGCGCTTTTGGCGCTTTGTCGCCCGCTTTCAAAAGGGCCGGGGGGAAAGAGGGCGCCCCCTGATTATGAGAAGCAGGTAACTTTCCATACAAAGGCGCGGCGTGGAAAAGTGGCGCTTTTGTATAGTCTGGACGGGGGCACTGAGAAGAGGGAAAAAAGTCTCTCAGTCCTAAAAGGAACTCCCAGTTTCTTTGAGGCGCCCTAGCAACCGTTGTGATGTGAGATTCCGAAGACATTTTTTTGTTTATGTTAAGGCCAAGGATGTTTATATTGTCACCAGGAGAAACGAGAGAAACCGTTGAAAGAGATATTAAAGTTAGAAGGTGTCTTTAGAGAGGGAGATTTGGTAGAAGTTTGGTTTTTAAATAATTGAATTTCAGCAGAATCAGACGACCCCAGTCTAAAAATCTATCCCAGATCAGCGAGAATAGTAATCAGAAGATTAAGACGAGAGCAATTCTTAAGAAGTAAAGGAAAGAGGGAGTAGGATTGAAATGAGTTAAAGAATTGAAGCGGTCGATGTCACTCGAGGCGTAAGAGCGTTGATAGGACGTTAAAATGTGGGCAGAGTGAGTACAGATCAATTAGAATGAAAGGTAGGAATTAAGTATTAGGAGATAAGACAGAGTTACCCACTGAGGAAGCAACGCCAACATTTTTAGTGCGATACAAAGAAGTGCGTGCCCGCATCAACAACAGCCGATTATTGAGCGATTTGAAGAAAACTAGACATAAGTAAGCAAGAAGAAGGAGGAAAC
>JABUQX010117102.1:0-13601 GCA_015478945.1 Trachelipus rathkii
TGATACATTCATACCAATTAATTTGTAACTCTAATAAAGGACATGGAAAGAATTTAATTAATAAGGAATATAGCTTGGAGAAAAGGAAAGAATGAAAAATATTGTTTTAATCTAACATAAAGTAAATCTAAAAGAGACTCAGATGTGAGAAAGGAATTATCAAAACTTAGAATGGAAACGTTTATCCAGTACATGATGGACTAAAATGACGATGATGAAACAAAGTTAGTAGAGCACATATTTAAAAGAATAATGGGAATTCAGATGGTGATATCGTAATTAGAAAATCAAGTAATAAAATTTCGGTCGTACAAACTGTAGAAATGTAATAAGAAAATACTTTATATATAGATAAACTATACTGGCGAGCCTTAAACTGTAATAATAAATGAATGTATTTACTGCTGTACGAGAGGAAATAATTGTAATCAACATAGAACAGTTTTTGATAATACACTTTTCAGATATAATGTCTTGGGTTATTTGTAAATGATTGTCGTACCTTGGAGACGAATAACCCAATAAAAAGAGAACAAAAGTATTTTCAATGTCTAATATAAATGGATTGATGAAGAATAAGACCAATGTTTTGATCACGTGTACATAAAGGAAAATGTACCAACAAAAAGTAAAACCAGAAGATTGAAGGCAACACATATTGGAAAAAATGAAGTGTAAAAGAAAAATGATATATAGTAGATGTAGTTGGAAAAAAATGGATAAAAAAAAAATAAAACACCGACAACGCTGGAAATGATTTTTCACACAATCAAAAGAAATTAAAAAATGATAAAAACAATAGGATAAGAATTGATAAAAAGAAGATTACACTCAAATTCACTGGACTACAGAAAAGAATTATAAATAAATTTATGATGAAGGAGGAAATATAAAGAATAAATCATAAATATTAATTAATAGAATAAAAATAAAATTGTAGAAGATCAATTATACGTGGAAAAAAAATTACGTCGGACATTATTAGATAAGAAAGAAAAAGAGAAAAGATATAATAAAAAATGGATTAAAATGAAAGAAATAATAGAAAGAAAGAAAATAATGCTTAGGAGACATTTCAATGAAGGTATTATGAAAGATTAGAATGTTACTGACTCTAAAGAAAGATAAATATCAAGATGTAGTGGCATGGATATTATAGTGAGAGATTAATACAACAGGAAAGTTATGTATTTAGTGGGAACTTACAAGTCTAATTTGGAGAAATAGTTAGTGATTAAAGGACAAACAAGTATTGCAATATGATGAAAATTAAGAGACACACAAATGAGTTTTTTTAAAACTGATATGGAGTTTTACGTATTATGTTTTGGAAACGCCAAAGAAGATTTTCAAAAGTGATTAATTTAAATATTGTAAATAGGACTGCATGCACTGTTCAAGAGATTTCGATGATATGGAACAAAAACTACAAGAAATGGAATTAAAAGAAAGACTTATTTGATAATTTTAAAAATTAAGTTAAAAGAATATTTTGGCCAGAGGTTTCGGAACCTAAGTTGATAATAGACTTTTCACTTACTTTGGATATAAAATTTAATGAATACGTACTATAAATGAATCATAGTAATCTTTTTTGTATTCGTATTAATAGCATTTGGAATAATTCCTGTTAAACTATCAACTAACGGACTTACCCTAACTTCTTTTTCTTCGTTCTTAGTTAATGCGTTTTAATATTGGTATGAAGAGGTTATGACGTATAGTTGTACTACTCCTTTGATCTGTTGCAGAGTGTAAAAGTCGTACAGGAAAAGGTGACGACAATTTTATCCACCTCTTGATGACATGAGAATAGTTAATGAAGTTAAAAAACAAAAGAGCGGAATATACCCATTGTGTGGATCATCAGGCCGACCTATTCAAATGCTCAAATGCGAATAGTAAAAAGAGAAATGAATGAAGAGTCAGCCCAAAATTTAAAAATAAGAAAACAGATAATTGAAATTGAATAAAAAAACACAACTAAAGATAATGAGAAACAAGAATTTGCCACAATATAAGTTTTGGGGAAAGATACTACCAAATATAGTTCCGAAAACTCTAAAGTTTTACTCAACTTTTTCTGATATGCATGCGCTAAATCGAAAAAAATCAATGAAGTTGGATCACTCGTCATTCCCTCCAATTAGAAAATGAAAAAAAATTTGCACTAATCTCTCTGAGATGCCTTTTTCTATGAGTTGATCCCTCTGTGGGTTGATCACCTTCTGCTTAACGCCCAACTAACTCTAACTAGACATCAATAGGAAGTAAGCATTACGCCAGCAGAATATCAGAAGGGCACCAGAAGTATACCAGTAAGATGACAGTAGAATGTTAGTAGGTGACCAGAAGAACACCAGCAGGACGTCAATCGAACTCCAGCGAAGTTTATTGTCAGTTATTTGAAAGTCCTTTATAATACCATTCTGAGCGATTTTATTGTGTTTTTCTACTGCCATAATATAATAAATAAATTAAAGATAAGCAAGAATAGGCTGGCTGTTTTCAGGAGTTTTCATAGTCGTAATTGTGTTGATTCTTTTTTGAGGAATGGGTGTTCATGTATATTAGTTATGTTGTTATACATCAGAGTGACAGAGACTAAGTTGAAAATTTATTTCGCTTAGTTTTGTGGGTTCAGTGTCCTAAGCAAATCATTGACTTCACAAAAAGTTTGCCGTACTTATGTTGAAGACCTGAAGCTGGAAATACGATACGTAAAAGTTGTCCTTTGGTATCTCAATGAAGTGGAGAGAGTTCAAAAACCACTTTGATATCTTTTACATCTGCACCATTAACGTTGATGAGTAAGGTAAAAAAAATTACCTCTCAGTTTCTATTTTCCAAGTTATTTGAAAGAACTTTGTAGCAGAAATAAACATACCTTTTGTGGAAGAAGGTGATGCAATCCTGACCAACATGAAAATATGCTGCAGTTGCTCTAATTCAAAAAGCTAAATTATTTAGTGTTGAATTTGAATATACCTGAGGATTTAGTGCAAGATCTTGGATAAGCTCACATCTCTTGTATTTCTTCAAAGAAACTCTGAGTATGAGGATACTGTAAAGGTTTTATTAAAACATTAAGATGTAAATCAGTAGCATGGAAGTTGAAATGTGAACAGGATATTGGATTACTACTGGATCCTGATAATGATCTGCAAATGTGCAAACACCTTGTAAAAAACGTAAGCTTAAAGAATTAATTAAAAATGAAATTTGCAAACAAATAAAAATACTTTTAAAACTTTCAAATGTGTTTATACATCTTTCCATGCCACCTTGCCTGTTCCCCTCTTTTTTGTGTGTGTGCACATTTATAATCAAATTATCATGGTACTTCTAACCTACTAATCTACTCTTACCAAGGAATTTACAGTTTATAATTAATTTAATTTACAATTGCAGTTATAGTAATGTATGAACTATAATTATCATTTTTACAATTGCAGACATAAAGCAATTGAATATTATTTTACAGTCATATGTGTTCAAGAGAATAAATATTCATTTGCACGTACGTGAAGTTTATAAAATGCTTGAGAGCAAATTCTCTGAAAAGTACTCTAGTACGTGTGCAAGTACTTATTTTTATAACTGTTCGTTGAATACAAGTACGAACCTTTAAAACACTAGAATTGGTACAGCACGAGTAAACAAAAATGTACTCGAACGATAATGAGACTTAATACTAGTACTATAATAACTACAGCTACTACAACTAAAATTACAAGATCGCTAACATTTTATAACTATACAAAATACTCCTATTTCCTATATATATATGATAGTATATATTACCTGTATGAATATGTAATATATAATATATATATAGATATATATATATATATATATACATATATATATTTAAATAAAATATATGATATATATAATATATATATAAATTATCTCTATATATTTATGATAGAGAGAGAGAGAGAGACGAGAGAGAGAGAGAGAGAGAGAGAGAAAGAGAGAGAGAGAGAGAGAGAGAGCATTTAATTAAAAAAAAGTTAACACATCGCGTGCATAGAGCTCTATTCAAGAGAAAAAATTTCTTTAGGAAATTAGTGCCTAGGAATTCGGACGAGAGATCTAACCTTGATCCTACACCTCACTACTCAACCGCGCTAACGCGGTTGAAAAAGTATTTATTTTTAAATCAACTGATACTTAATTTTAAAATTGCAAGTTTTCAATTTTAATTAAATTACAAGAACAAATTTAGAATCACAATAATTTACTTTTTAAAAAGTAATTAAAATTACAAGGAGTTAATTTTAAAATGACAAGTATTTCATATCAATTAAAGTTATAGTACTTTTTAAAAAGTAATTGTAATTAAAATTACAAATAGTTAATTTTATAATAGCAAACATTTAATTTTAATCAAAGTTATAGGTGTACTCTCTCTCTCTCTCTCTCTCTCTCTCTCTCTCTCTCTCTCTCTCTCCTCTCTCGTCTTTCTCTCCCTCTTTCTCCCCTCCTCCGCTCCCGCTCTCTCTCTCTCTCTCTCTCTCTCTCTCTCTCTCCTCTACGGGGGCAGGTTAGTTAAAAATTGGAATTACTTTCTTCTCATTAAGGTATCCCCAATTAATTTAATTCCAATCCAAACCTGCGTCAGGTGTTTCGTGGTAATTAACAAGGCCTTTCATTTAGTTAAAATGGGCTGTTGGGAAGTAAAAAAAATCTACCATGGCACAAAGGTAGAGCAACTTAATCATGAGCCAAAAACATAGGGTTCGATCTCCAAGAATCGGGCAATGCCCGTGGCGTACGAACGTTTTTAATAATAAAAAAAAAATTACGAAATGTTCAAAATGGATTTCGGTTACTTTTTTGGTTGGCTTTTCAACTGGCTTTCCAATTGGCTTTCCGATTGGCTTTTCTGTTAGCTTTTTTTGGCTGGTGGCTAATGAAACATCAACAAACTCCGCAATTTATTGCAGGGAAGACTTTCAGCCCTTTGTTTTCAAAGAAAATACACTTTTTTCTACATTCCATTTGTATAGAATTGTGTATATGTGAAATATTTGATAAAGTTTGAAAATGTGAAACGAGAAAGTGATCGTGTGGATAACGGTGTTTCAAGTGAACTCGAGAGGAACACTCGAGAATTTGCAAGTCTGAAAAGATATATATGATTTTTTCAATGTTCTTCTCGTTATATATATTGTATGTTGCAAAAGTAATAATAATAATAATAATAATAATAATAATAATAATAATAATAATAATAATAATAATAATAATAATAATAATAATAATAATAATAATAATAATAATAATAATAATAATAATAATAATAATAATAATAATAATAATACTGTTAAAGCTGAATTAAAATCTATGGGTTTTACATCCAGAATTTCATTACTCAAATAAATATTAAAAATATTTTTTTATTATTATTATTATTATTATTATTATTATTATTATTATTATTATTATTATTATTATTATTATTATTATTATTATTATTATTATTATTATTATTATTATTATATTATTATTTATTACTCAGAAACATTTTTAAAATTGTTAATTCATATATATATATATATTACATGTGTACAATATTATAAAATATATATACTATATATAATATATATATATATAATACTATATTATATATATATATATATATATATATAAATTGCAGCCGATTACGAGTAATTTGGTTATTATATATTGACGTAATTATACAAAAAAGAACCATCCCACGAAATTTAAAAATTTAGAATAAATGTCAACAGAATGTAATAAAAAGTCAAAATTATATTTTTCAAAATAGAACCAACCTTAATATAAGTTAGCATAGGAATTAAAATTGTTTGAACCAACCCTCTTTTCCTTCATTTGCACGTTTAACTCAAACTTTGAAGTTCAAAATCTGTGGGTTGGTTCTTTTTGGTTTAACTATTTTCAAATAAGGTTATTAATAGCAATAATAATGAAGAGATTCGAGGAGCTGTAGAGGGAATCATATGCGAAAAAATAAAAATTATTAAGAATAATAGTATAGGTGAATGGTACATATGTTTGAATGATGTTTGAATGGTACACGTTTGAATGGTACACATGTTTGAATGGTTCACATGTTTGAGTGGTATAAAGGTGGGAATGGTACTCATGTTTGAATGGTATGCATGCTTGACTGGTACACGTTTGAATGGTACACATGTTTGAATGGTACACATGTTTGACTGGTACACGTTTGAATAGTACACATGTTTGAATGGTATAAAGGTTTGAATGGTACTCATGTTTGAATGGTATGCATGTTTGACTGGTACACGTTCAAATGGTACACATGTTTGAAGGGTACACATGTTTGAATGGTACACATTTTTGAATGGTATAAAGGTTTGAATGGTACTCATGTTTGAATGGCATACATGTTTGACTGGTACATGTTTGAATGATGCAAATGTTTGAATGGAGCACAGGTTTGAATGATATACGTGTTTGATGGTACACATGTTTGAATAGTATAAAGGTTTGAATGGTATGCATGTTTGACTAGCACACGTTTGAATGGTACACACGTTTGAATGGTACACGTTTAAATGGTATAAAGGTTTGAATGGTATTCGTTTGAATGGCATACATGCTTGACTGTAACACGTTTGAATGGTACACATGTTTGAATGGTACACATGCTTGACTGGTGCATGTTTGAATGGTACGCATGTTTGAATGGAACATATGTTTGAATTGTACACATGTTTCTACATATCTCACAACACGTTCATTATGAGAATAGTTACTTTCTGTACACACATGTAGGATTGCGGATCCGGTGTTTTTTTGCCGGCTCCAGCTCCATTATCTTAAAATAACAAGCTCCGGCTTTGACTCCATCTTTGACTCCACTCTAAAAAATTCAGGCTCCGGCTAAAACTCAGGCTTGACTCTTGCTTCGAATTATGTTGTGTCGAGTTATGTTGACTGTATCGTAAACTCGCCGTTGAAGATTATTTTTCGTTGACGTTTGATGTTTGTGAACCGAAGTTTTTCTCTGATCCGATATATTACCAACTTTTTAATTTAATTAATGATATTATGTTTGGGCTTCAAAGAACACAAAACTGTGTTGCAATTAGTATTCCTTTTTCAGAAATTAAAGAAGTATTTAAACTAAGTGGTTCAGGTCCTAACAATCCACTTATTCTAGTGCTTCACCACAGTAAGACTAAAGTGTGCAGATACTCCATTATGTTAAACTACACGTACCGCTGTAATTTAACAGAATCTTCTTTCTGAATTCTGCAGATGCTGTTGTTGTTGAATTTGTGTACAGAACTCAACACAGCTTCCAAAGGAGCTGCCATGATATGTTGGAAATACAACTCTATAAGTGAGTCCTCGCAAAATTTTATCAATGTAAAAAAATGAGGATTTTTAAGGTCTTAAGAAAATTCTATTAATATATGTCAAAAAAGTGAGTTCTAACATAATATATTTCCATAAAAATCTATTTAAATATCATACAGGATATTTAGTTCCCGAAGAAACGAAAATATTGAGCTACTATAGATGTGGGACGATTCAAACAAGACATGCGATAGCTTTTTAGAAGATGTTATGCAACATAGTGTGGGAAAACTGTGATAGTGGATGGAGTCCAGTTGATACAAATCAATAAAGATGTGGTGAACAGATTGTGGGGTGCGGCGATGGAAAACTATGCAAGAGAGGGAGGATCCCATGACATTTAGTGGCTGTGTGTAATATTGGTGTGGTCAATGCGAAGGCGTCCGAGGATCACATCTTTCAAGCGATTTTTTTCGGTGAGAGAAAGATCACCCACCAATGTTCGGCTTTGTATTTCTTAAGCTTCGCCCTTCGCTGATTACTCTCCCAGCACTCCTTCCAGTAAGACCGCAAGACTTGTCGGAGAACAGGATAATAACCAGCAATTTGAAGGCGACCTTGTCAAATGGTTTCCATGAGGTACCTAGAACAGCTACGGAAAGTGGAGGAGGTCAGTATGGCCTCTCTGTAAACGGCTTCAGTACCAGTCATCCGTACATGAGAGGGGTTCCAAAAGAGTGCAATTTGTTGCTTGCGAGAGTGGAGCAGTTGTAAAAGTTATTGTGTAGCAGATGCCATTGTGTTTTTACAGTTTGGGGCTTTGAGCATCTGCAGTGCTATGAATGAATCCGAATAAAAGACAGAAGGTTAGTTTCGGTTAAAGAATAAAATACGAGAAAGGGCAATCATCAAAGCTATTAGTTCTGCAATAAAATTTGAGGCATGAGGGGAGAGAGTATGGGGGAGGTTGTGGTCGGGAAAGATAGCAGATGACCCCATGCCGTCTTCTGTTTTAGAGTTGTCAGTAAAAACTGGGGTAAATACTTCGTGAATTGCAGTGTGAGACAAGAACGATGCCTTTAAAGAGGTCAGGACCAGAAATATGGTGGGAGCAGGGAATATCCAAGGTGTGTACCCTTCATTGTAAGAGAACGGCGGCACCTTTGGCAAAAGGATGTTGAGAAAGTTAAAATGCTACAAACTGTATTTGCAAATGTCCAATAAGGAGGATTCTGAGGGACGTCTCGCAGAATCTGTATCAGAGCAGATGGTTTTGGGGTTTGAAAGCAAATATAACTTGCGCGCATAATATATTCACCTCGCAGAGAGATCGGTATAACATCGGCATCAACTTCGAGGCTTATCAGGGGGACGATCGGAAGGCTCCTGTGGAAATACGGATCGCCTCGTTTTGGATGAGAACTAACATTTTAAGTAAAGCTGAGGAGGCCTGACCATATAGTACGCCATCATAGCCTAACTTTGATCGGATTAGGATGATGTGGAGATGTGAATGAAACTTGCGATCAGAGTCCCAGGATTTTGAGATGACAGGACGCAATAGGTCAATCCAACGGTGTCAAGTCTTTTCCAGGTATTTAATGTTCGGTGAGTATGTCAGGTGGTCATCTAGAATGAGGCCAATAAATCAGACCTGTGAAGTAACGGGAATGGGTGAACCATATAAGGTTAAGTTCTTGGAAGGAAGGGGCAGGTTTTTAAACTGTAGTTTTGACGGGAGAGAAGTGGAAGCCATGGGAATTACTCTATTGTGAAATATTATCAATGGGTAGTTGGAGTTGACGTTCAAGAAATGATATCTTGTAGGGAAAACTTGACCATCACTGCGATGGTAGTAACAACGTCATTGAATCTGAAAACAAATAATAATACACTAAGGACACTGCCCTGCGGTACACCTTTATACAGAGTAAAGTGAGGTGACAGAACAAACAAGCATCGGACCTTGATGAATCTTTCTGACAGAAGGCATTGTATAAAGACACTAAGATATTCTCGAAAATCGAACGTTTGAAGCTTAAAGAGGACTCCAGATCTCCACGGTGTGTCATAAGCTTTTTCAGGATAAAAAAAAAACACCAAGAACAATCCCGCTAGTTGCAAAAGCTTCTGGAATGTCATGGTCCAGTCTATGCAAGAGATTCGGGGTCGAACGATGTTTGCGGAAGTCAAACTGGAAGTTTGAAAAAGTCTGGCAATTCTCTGTAACAGAGAAAATGCAGCCTACAACCATTTAATTTATTATTTTGCAAGTATGACAGGTCAGCGAAATTGGTGATTGGTTGTCCGTCAACTTCAAATCTTAATCAGATTTGTGAATAGGGATTACAAAAGCAGGTGGAAGCAGGTCCAAGCAGGTGGAAAAGAGAATTCGATCCAGATCCTGTTAAACAAATTCAGCAGGAACGCTGATGCAGGTGGTGAATGTGACCGGAGCAATTATGTACGAGATGAATGTCTGGTGCCCCCAGGGGCCACCGTCTTTGCTATTCGCAGGGCTAATTGCGGGCTGATTTCGCATTGCTAATTGCTGTTTATAGGTTATGGTCTTTTCCCCTTTTCGCTGTTGAAAAGTTTGACGGTACAGTGGTTTAATTTTTAATTTTGAAAGATTTCAGGATAGTGGGAAGAGCAAGAGTGACTAGCAAAGTTCTAG
The DNA here is from genome assembly GCA_015478945.1 of Trachelipus rathkii. Lineage (NCBI taxonomy): Eukaryota > Metazoa > Arthropoda > Malacostraca > Isopoda > Trachelipodidae > Trachelipus > Trachelipus rathkii. Next base: position 9,998 of record JABUQX010117102.1, read on the forward strand.
CCTAAGGCATATATAATATATATATTAATATATATATATATATATATATACTATATATTATTATCACACAAATATAATTTTATATACTATATAATTATATATATACATATATATATATATAACCTAACATGTTAATCTATCTGAAAATTTAACTATTCAACATTAGCAAATAAAAAAATAAACATTATAATTAAACTCTAAAATTATTTATTTACTTTTTCACAATCAAAGTTCATATTATATTATTACTTTTTTTTATTTTTAAATGTTTAAATAAATCATTTTTCACTTTCCTTCACTTTATTTTTTTTATTTAATTTATTTATTTTTTTTTTTTTTTTTTTTTTTTTTTTTTTTTGAAGATTGAAAATTTATTTTTCAATATTTTTCCGTTGTTGACGTTCCATTTTCCATAAACAAATATTCAAGGCCAAGGAGCTTCCTCCTTTTTCAACTTATCAGCCTCAGGTATTAGATGTTCCAACATCAAGCATCATATATATTATATATCATAATTATATTTGGTATATATATATCATAATATATATTGTATCTAATAACTTAAACATTAATATATATATATATATACTAACCATTACACTATATCATTATATATATATATATATTATATCACTATTATATACTTACTTACTACTTACTTATATATATATATATTATACTTACCTACCTCATACATTTAATTTTAAAGGTACAAGACCATCATTTTAAAATGACCATGAGTCGACACAGAAGATTTAACCTCTCCATCCGCGGGATTCGAACATTGGACTCCTGCGTCGCAGAGTTAACAATACCCGGATGCTCTAACCACTTACGGCCCCATCTCCAGTCTCCAAAAAAGAACGCTTTCAAGCGTAGGTTTTTCCATGTACACTTCCGGTTTTCTCAATCACACATAATATTATAATACCCTATATAGGTAATATATATATACGTACCTTATACAATAGAGTATAATATAAATATATTATTGTAAAATAAAAATATATTCGTATATTTTTATATATTTATATATCCAGGATATATATATTATATATATATTATAGCCGATCATCATGACCTAAATCTTATACCTGAAGTATATATAGCTATCATAATATATTATATATATAGCTAGATATATATAATATTATATTATACAGCATATATTCCTACTCAAAGAATAGAATTTAAAGGTGGTTTACTTACAAATACTTTCTTTGACTATTTAATCCCCAAATACGAGCACATGCTCCTTTCTTCATCTTTCTCTGAAATCATCATTCTTGGTGATTTACAAGTTAACCAACGCCAATGGCACATGCCTACTCAATGAATCCTCCACTGAACTCTTCCATCTCTTTCTAGATCTTCCTCTCTGTCTTGTTCCCTCCAGTTTCCACTCCCATCCCCTCTTTTTCACTCTCTCCTCCTGTATCCTCTCTAGGTTCCCAAAACACGCATCTCAATTTTGGCTTCATCTATCCCTTATTTAATATGGCCTTACACTCCAACGCTCCTCCATTATTGGTCGTTTTAATCTCTATCTTCTAGACTTCCAAACAAAATTGGTGACTTCTTATTTCACGCGAAGTTTCGGGGGGAGGGGGGGAGGGGCGGGGGCGGGGGCGGGGGGGGGGGGAGGGGGGGGGGGTGAGTGAACTGCCCGTTCTCACCGGTACGTGGGAGCTTCTAATACTTATCATATATTATATTTCATTTATATATTAATATTATTTTATACTTTATTTTATAACCTTATTATATAATATCTTATCTATATATATATATATATATTATATTATATATATATATATAATTATATATGGGGAGTGAGTATTATTGAGGGAGAAATCCTAACGATAATCCGATGATGCGAATTGAATTTATCTTCACTACCATTTTTTAATTGGATGCCGCCTATTTCCTCTTTTGCGTTATCATACTTCTTTATTACAACACTCTTTCTACCTCCAGGCACATATTACTAACTCACACCATTTATCCCAATATCATATTACAACATGATTAAAGTACACACCCACTTACTTAATTAACACCCTATAACAGGACCTCTCCCTATACTAAGCGCATAGTCCTCTGGTGAGTGTGCGCTGGGAGAAATGAATTCCCCACATCCGGTATGCCTGCGTGTCGTAGAAGTCGACAAAGGGGCGGTGGTCTGGTATTTGGGTTGGCTGCCACTACCACCTATCTCTTGCTAGGAATGCTGATGCATGCCTCGGAGATGGTCGTGAACGCCGTAACGACTTCTATTCTTTCGGCGAAATTGATGAATCGTATGGTACATGGATGTCAGAGGAAAGAGGTGAGGAGAAGAGGAGAGAGTGATGGATGTATTTAGAAGGGCAAATTTTGATTTGCTCGCTGTGACTGAAAACAAGATGAAAGGAAAAGGTTGAAGTTGAGTGGTGTGGTGTGAAATGTGTAGTCGCTGGTGTGAAAGAGAATGAGAAGGAGAGAAGAGTTGCAATAATGAATGAGTGACCTGTGGTACAAGCTATGGTAGCTTTGTGTGTCGTGAGTCCCTAGAATTATGGTTAAATTTAAGTATAAAAAGGTCAAGGTAATGTGTGGCTGTGACGTTGGTGCATCTGAGGAAATGTTCGAAGAGAGTACGATTTTGGGATAATTTGGAATGATGCTATTGTGGGGTGAGTCAGGAGCTCAGATGATAGTGTTGGGGGGCACCCCTGAAATGGTATGGATACGGTCGATTGCAAAAAAGGGATAGAGCTATAACAGGGTTGGTTGGGCGTGGTCGGGAAAATGAGAATGGTAGGAAGGGTGATTGATTTGTATCTCTGTGAAGAGAGAGGTATGTGGTGTAAGTAATACTTCTTTACAACAAGAGTATCCATAAGTATCTAGAGTTGGTGTAGAGAGATGGTATCGAAGTAGAAAAGTTGATTGATTTGTTGTTGGTGAAGAATGGAGAATGTTGAGTATGTTGTTGGTGTATCAGTGAATGGGGTTTAGGAATGGTTATCGGATCATTATTGTTCTATGTATTAAGTTCGTGGGGGCTTGGATTGAAAGGAAGGTGTATTACGAAAGGAAGTAGGTAAATTAAGTGAGAAGTTAAGTGAGCAAGAGCAATAAGGATAAGTATGTAGAGCGCTCGCTAGTAAAAATCGGTTGAATGTGAACAGTTGATACTGAACAAATCTGGGGGCAAATGAAGGGAACAATGTTAGTAGTGCAAGGATGGTGTGGAGTGCTAAAGTAGGAAAGTGAAATGTTAACAGCGATGGTGGAATGAAGAGGTGGAGGAAAGCGGGTTAAAGGTAAAAAAGAGCGTGGTTGAATGTACTAAAGCAAATGATGAAATTTCAAAAGAAAGATGCTTGGAATTATATAAGGAGAAAGGAATAACTAAAAGGTGCATACGTAAGAGAAAACAAGAGGTAAATGAACCAGTTTGGAAGGAGGATGAATGAGGACCTACAAGGGAATAAAGCTCTTCTGGAAGGAAGCGGCGAAAGGTTAAGAATGAAAATAAGGAATCTGCTTAGAATAATGATAGGAATGGTGTGTTTTTGTAACTGCTGAAATGGATGTGAGGGGATGTGGAAAGAACATT
>JABUQX010117103.1:0-20000 GCA_015478945.1 Trachelipus rathkii
AGTGTTGTTAAATAATAAAAATTAATACTCAAAATATTTAATATAGTTTTAATATTTTATTGTTTAGTAATAAACGTTTTTATATCTTCATGATTTTCTGAAAACATCCGTATATAGATCACCAAATTAAAAAGGTATTTCACCACTAGTAAATATAACTAGAATCTATAATATACTATAATAGTAATATATAACATATATTACTAATAATATATAATAATATAAATATATAAATTATAGTCTAGTACATATTATTAGTATATATAGGTATAATATATTAATAATATATCATAATATATATATATATTATATAATGGACGAAGCGATTTTTTAAAACTGACCGTATCTAATTTCCTTAAAGCAGAATTATAGTTTTCAGGAGTACCTCTAAAATCCTTCAGTAAATAATATTTATGCAATCAAATGCCCAGGTGAAAACGCAAAAAAAATTTGTAAATGACAGAAGAATTCTTCTAATCTAAACTCTGATCTTCAGTTTGCAAAAAAAGGCCATTATTAGCACATTTTGTATGAAATGTGATGTATATTCTTGGTGATCGGTGGTCTTTCCTACCTTCTCCACTTGTGATTCTTCTGATCCTCTAGTTACTTCGGCAAATTTTGGAATGAGTCACCTTTTTCTAGAGGAGTTTTTGTCCGATTATCTAAATGCGCTCATCGATAGAAATCTTCTCAACAAAGCATAATTTATCCAACCAACTAAAAAAATACGGTGCCTTTTTCTAATCGATAACAGTTAATCTCTGATTTGCTTCCATACTTAACCTCCAACATTGATATCATTTAACGGGTACGGTTTCTATTTGGAACATGTAGGCAGGCCACACAGTATCTTACTTTTAAAATTAGCAGAATTGTAAGCTAGGTCCCAGAGGGCTTCAACGTTGCTCTAATTTAGTTCAGTGATGCGTCCTACCATAGTTATCCAGTCTTGTAACAAGATATTTATCCTGTTATCTAACGTTTCAATTTAATGACATTCTATCATTTCCTATTACTTTTTTTTATAAATGATCCATATCCTATCTGCCGAGCGGACTTTTATAAACCCTACGGATTTACTTACTTAAATTTCCTTTTTCGAAAAGATGCAGTTCTTCAACACTTAAAGAAAAATATTAAATTCACGGCTCAGGGAGAGTGGCTCTGTCAGATAAAAAACCTAACCTCTAGTAACTGTAAGTAACCTCTAAAGTATAAACCTCATAACAAGTAACCTAACCATCTATTTAACCCTCCTATTTAACTCTAATAACAGAGAACATATGAAGTAAACTAATCCTCTAGTGACCATCTATACTAATTCTCGTCTATAGTAACTTTAGATAAAACCTAAGTAACCTTCTAGTTATTAAACTAACCTCAAAAATTAAACCTAACTTAGTAGACTAAACATCTAAGAAGGTAACACAACCTAGTCTATAAGTAACATAAACTACTAGCTTATTCGTCTCGAATTTTTTTTAACGATTACAGGAAATACGCAGTAGGCATGGCATAGGGTTTCTAGTATCTACAACAAAAACTAATACTTTAGAATCCATTTAAACTGACACAATCTTCCACACCAACGCTTCTAAAAATCTCTACTTAACCCACAGCTATAAGCTTCTCATCCCCATTTTAACATACTTTCTTTGTTTCCTTTTCTGCCTGAACCTACTTTGGAATAAGAGCATATCAAATGTAACGCTTTTTATCTAAAACAAGCCTCTATAAAGTAAAGGGAATTATGTTAGAGGCAGGGTTTTCACTCAAGATTTTCTTTATGGTAACGCCAGACCTCAGATGCTGTTCTCTTTTTAGAAGGTGTCCGTTCCGCGCCACTAGATTAGTGGAAATACGTTTCCAAACTCTGCTAAGTCAAAAGTGTTTGCATCACTTTTTCGCAATTTTAGAGACAGGCGGCTTAACCCTCTCAAATTTCTCTCCAATCAACATAACATTCCATACTTCCACTGAGTAAAAATGAGTCAGTAACTGCGACTACGTACTTATTCCTACTACCATAGTTCCAATCCATTCTATGTTTCCACATTTTTTTCATTAAACCAAAAGCGCGTTTTCTAGCCGCCATGACTCCAATCTACTTCTTTAGACACACCCTCCGACTAGTACACGGTAATTGTGCGATGAAATCACACTCCCTGTACAATTTAGTTGTTCTACCAACTTATATCTTTGACTTTGAAACCTATTTCAAACGCGCACCGTTAATAATAGGGACATGTTACGCTTTGATTGTGACCCACTGGGTGGTTCTATATTTGTCTTAATACTGGCTGGACATTTTTTATCAAAGATTAAACTAGCCTTGCTTAACTCCAGAAAGAGACAAAAAATACCCTCCGAACATACCCAAGAACACAAAAAAATATATAAATAATTAAACAAAACAATAATTATATATATATATATTATAGAAGCAATAATAATATAATTATATAAATATAATAATATATTATAATATATGATATATAATATAGTAATATATATTATATATCTAATATATTATAAATAAAGCTTATAACTAAATTAATAATAATATATATAAAATTACTATCATATTATATACTATATATAATATATTTCTTTTTAATAGTTAAATATATATATAAAACTATATAAGGATTATATATTTCTTTTTATTATATTAATGATTAAAACTTTTGATATCTTCAATTTATGGTATTTAAAACAATACAAAATAAATAATACGGAGATAGATATATTAATATATATAATATAATATATTAATATAATAAAAATTTAAAGTCAAATAATTACATACTTCATCACAACTAGCAGCAAGAGAAAGCAACAGAAAGAGTATTTACAGACATTTCAAAAGATTTCGGAAGTATTTTTGAAGGATAAAAGAAAGTACAATTTAATTTATAATCTGTTTACTCGGAATAAAAATCAAAAAATCTTCTAAATCACATTCAAATGCTGGAATCAATTTACCGATTTATTTGTAGAAAATCTATCTCACTATAATTTTCCCAATTTTTTTTTTTATTATTTAAATCTACTATTTTATCTCTACACCACTATATATAAATTGCCGGATCATTGTCAACCCAAATGATAGTCCCACAATTGTTTTAACTGTTAGAAAAGCCGGAGTATAACAGCAATAAAATCGTTATTGGTAAACTGTGTTGTAACATCCAAATGAAATATAAAGATAAATTGAAACAATAAAACATTAACTCAATGAGAAGAGAGATATTTTATCGGAGAAGCGATTGAACAACGCTCAACAACTTATCATGTCATTGCTGCTGCGAACATCCTATCCTAAGTAGTTTCGATCAGAAAAGTCAATTTTTTTTTTTTTTTTGTAGCTTGATCGTAAGGTATGCACTATAACATAGACATATTCTCCTTTTGTCGTTTCAATAAGACATCTAAGCATAAGAATAGGTCACAACGATACAAAATATGTTTTTTCGCATTGCTTTAAATTTAAATATTATTTAATTTGTTTTTTATTTTTAATTAGCTTCTTCTATTTGAAACTTAAAACATTCAAGAGGAGTTGAAGCCGATTATAAAATTTTCTGATATCATAAATAAATTTCGGATAAAGGGTATTTTCAGTGACATTACTTGTTACGATCTTATATATATATTATATAGTAGTGATACCTATGTATATATATATGAACATATATATATAAATCATAATACTACTAGTATATATAACACGTACTAGTATATAAAAATATATTTAATATAATATACAAGTTGATATAGTAGTATAGTTACCTAATAATGTATATAGGAAAGAGTAGTAAATACGTAAGGCGTATAATATATATATCATAGTAGTGCTATAAATTGGGAGATAATATTATATAGGTATAGGTAGATTATAACTTATCTTACAGATAATAATATATATAAAATATTATATATAAATATAATACATATAAATATAGTTAATATTATTAATATAAATACTTGTATCTATATAAGTATATAATATATAGTGTATATAAATAGGTAGACTTAGTAATTAATAGTGTAGTATATAAGTCATGTAGATTGGACACTAACAAAAGTAATGCCAATGGAGACCAAACTAGTATAAAAATAAGATTTAGGAAGATTATACAAATACTTAAAAATATGTGTAAATAATATATTAAAGTATTTGAATACAGCTGCCTTCAACAGTTTTTATACAAAAGTTCTCTTAGTATATTAGAGTCCTAGCCTTTCAGTCAGAGCACAGGGATATTATCATGGCACGAATAACTTATATAGTAGTGTGTTTTAAAAAACTTCTGATGGAAGGGTACTGATCCCCCTCATACTCAGCTATATGCATAGTTTTATATAGCAGTATACTGAAGTTACTCATAAATTATTCACGCACTCATGTTTATCTAATAAATATAGATAATAGCATACTAGTTTTTCATCGTAAAGATATACTCTGAATGAAGAGCTGGTAAGAGGTTTATAGTAATATGTGTTATTAGGAGTAGTCTCTATCCGGATAATACGTTATATTCCTAAACGATATAGTTTAGCTCATAAGTAAGAATAGATTCTCGATGATGTTTATAAGTATATACTTAGCGTGCTTGTTAAATAGCAGTATATACATTGACGAAGGTCGCTAGAGTCTTACCCGATAGTTGTCTTAACCTCTATATGTTCTTATAAAGTTACCAGTAACTAAATATACCTACTAGTTATTTATAAATATGTTTTGGGTAATAGCTCGATGAAATATAAAATATAATTAAATGTCATATAATAAGAAGAAACATTATATTATAACTGCATGAATCGGTGATATACTTTGTAGAGCGATGCTAAGAGTTATATAGTTAATTACATATAAGTGACGTATGTGAAACTATGCCTGCTCTCGCCTTTAACAGTATGTGGTATAATTATAATAGCTAAGTTGATAATAGTATAGAAATTTGAAACAGAACTTTTATTCTCTCAACAATTATTTTTTATTTTTCTTATAAATATAATTATTAATTGTTATTATAATTATTTTCTCCTGATAAATAAGTAAATAGATATATACCGTTTCCACGGTTTGAAGTTAGACTATATTATTATTATAGTCGTTTTGGCACGATAATGTAATTATTTGTTAGCTCTCACCTTATCATTTACTCAAAGATATATATTAATGATCGGTAAATAATTTTCTCAGAAAGAGGTAAAGATATCATCCTAATACATATTGAATCATGCCATATTTTTTATAATAATCTTGAATCGAATGTGTTGCCTATAACACAGGGTGTTGAAATTTAAAAGATCTTAGTTGCAGAACATTACTTACTACTTAGTTTGAATACCTTTGTATATATTCTAGGTATATGAGTAATTTTATTTTACAACATACACATTTAGAAATTAAAAGTTACCCATCTGCTGCGTGAAAGGTTCTCTAACGCAAGTCTTATCATCTTTCATACTCGGTCCTCAAGTTCTTATTCTCTATATCCTAATGTATAAATAGATGCTCAACCGTATTTGCACATTAGATCGTATACGTACTTTTCTATATGAATATACTCGTTTTACGGATCTGCATCTCATCCCTATTACGCTAGTCATACGTCAGTACCGGTGGAAAAGATATTATTCCTCAATTTACTAAAATAATAAGTTAAATAGAATACCATTTATATATAACTTCTAATTAATTATTTCTGTAATAAACTAATATAACAATTTCAGATAAATAGTTCTGATAGGTTAAAAAAGGCCTCCAATAATTAATTAAGCTTATTCACAGATAGTAAAAATAAATTCAATCAATCAACACTCCACGTGATAGTGATACATAAAACCAAGGATGAAGCTAGAAATAGTCAATAGCAGCTTATATACAGGATATGTCACGCACACATAGTATAAAGTTTATAAATTTAGCCAGCCATGCAATAGTGGCGTTACAGTTTTTATCATTTAGAATTAGAATAAGCAAAATACATGGCATAAGACACGTGAGACTCCAATAAGCTCCAGAAGTTAAAATAATTGAATATTTCGGGATTAAAATAAACTGTTAAAATGCTAGTCCGTAGGGTCCTTAGGTACTCCTCATAAGTTTTAGGGGGGGTTACGGGGGGTTCCTGTCACAAATAATTAATTAAGAATTATTCACACGATAGTAAACAACACTCTTATAGTGTTCCCCACATTTGGCCACGGGGTACACGGGTAGAAGGAACGAAAAACCACCCTTTTGATTATGGCTTTTTGCCAAAAATTTATAATGATTGTTCCCTTTAAAGATAATTAGGTTTGCCACAATTTTATCCGAAATTATGATGGCGAAAAAAGATAAAAATAAACGGATATTTAAATCTGTTCATTTACAGTACTTTTAACGATTTGTTATAAATGGAAGTCTTTGTAATTTTTTAATTAATTTTTTTTATATACGGTTTGAAGTTGAATTTTATTTCCCTTTTTGAACCATAATGAATAATAATAATATTTTTATTATTACTATTTTGAATTTGCTTTAAAACTAATATTCTTGACTTGTTCCTCCCTCTATCACATTCGAACATGAAACAGACAAAAAATCTCCATTCATTATCTGATAACATTCTATTCACACTACGTTGCAGGGTCATTTTGCACTTAAGTTTGTTAGTTTGTTAGTTTATTAGTTATGAATTAGTTGGTTTGCTGCCTCCCTCTTTGCCTTAAGATTTTGGTAAAAAATGATTTTAGAATCAATCGCAATCTGATTTTGTATATAGTGTATATATTTGTTTATGCGCCGCGTATGTTTTATACTTAAGTGTCATTGGAACACAAGATTGGTCCCTTTAACGTTAATCAAGAATTTAGGAATCGGAAATTTTCACAGAAGATGTTTTAAAATACATATACTTAGACAGGCTATTATATTTTTTCATCAAACTGTATAGAATGACGCCTAAACAGGAGTGTCCATTGGTTAAAATTTAGATAAGGGTATGTTGGTAGAGAGACTTGACTACGAAACGAGTACGTCTATTATATGTAACTCGTTTTTCCTATGAATAGCTTAATTAGCTAAATGAATAGAGAAGGAGATATTGTTGAGTTATTCTAGCACGACTTTTCGAGCCTCTCTTTGGCAAAACTCTCGGCTAATCGAAAAGATCGTAATTCACACAACAGTTCACGGATTTCGCGCAGTTCTCTCCTGATATAATATAGTTGTCAATTGACAAATTGGCTACACGCGGTTAATGGCGGCTATTGTCTGTTATATCTTTCCTCAACCCAATCTTAGTATTACAGCAACTGCAGACGTTGCCCTTAACGTGTCACGTACCGGGCGGATAAGAATACAAGTATTTCCTATTCAAGTAAAAAAAAATAATTAGACTACATAAACGTCAAGAATAAAAAGTTACTCTAGACTTTTATTGTTTTTGGAAAAAGTAAAAAATAAGATATATTAGGCAGGGAGAAATAAGGCTCAATTTTTGGTATGTGAGCTAATAGCAGAAATTCAAGACCATATAAACTAGCAACTATGCGTTAACAGTTTCGGGATTTGAGATCTAAATAAATCCTTATAAGTGAAATGATATAAGGAGGTTAATTTACGCTAGAACAAAACGTTTTACAATATTGCTTGCACCATCTAATTAGTTATAAGTTGCAGACTTGCTGCTTAGATAAATATACTATTAACAGTAGTAAATTTTCGCAAAAGGATTTAGTAAATAACGGGATGTTAGGCGTGCTTCTACTTATTATCAAAAAATATTACAATCACACAGTTGGTGGATGAACTCTCTAATGAGATTTAAGTACCTCAGGAGTTACCATTAAAAAGAATTTTACAATTATTTTATTATGATATTGTATGATATGATAAATATTATTATGTTATTAATCAGCTGAAACTCACTCTCTTGAGTTCTAATCTAGTGAGGTCTCCTTTGCCAAATGTGGCTACTTTTACACAGGCGTAACGTTTCCCTATCAGTAAATTAAAGGGTAGATATATATAATAATAATAAGATATATATAGTATATATACTAATTTACGCGTGAGGGTAATTATATATTAAATAAAATAGGTCGAGGTACTATAGTATGATTATTTTATAGGTACGGCGGGGTTCTACTTGGATACATCTGACCTATCTATAACCAAAAGATTTATTTTGGAAATTATTAAAAATCATTATTACACTAATGTTTTCTCTCTATTTTTGCGCTTTGATATTGTTAATAGCATTAAACAAGAAAATAAATAATAATGTTTATCCCATTTATATTTAATTGGAGTATTTTCGCCATATAAAATATTTATGAAATATTTGGAAGGTTATTTTAGTAAGAAATTTTAATTTTTGCTCTCAATAGCAGAGAAATAAAAATTGAAAAAAACGGAATTTGAGGAGCCATTATTAAGATTACATTAGCATGACCTCTCTTTACAGTAAGCGTTTATAATAATAAAATACTACTAAAATTAAATATATTATTATATTAAATTGCTACTTTTAATGATGTTTTGATGTATTACAATTTATTTATTTATTTTGTTATTTACTTTATAAATACGTAAATATTTTTATAAGTAATATTATTACTCATGCAATATATATAACTTATTATATATTATATATTAGATAGTACTATAATAAATATATATATATTGATAGAGTATAATAACGTTCCCTTTTTTTTAAGTAGAGTAACTTATTAGAATATTACATTATTATTTAGCTTTTTGGCACATATAATAATTTTAGTTCCTATGTACTTAACTACAAGAGAAATTTATTAATTCTGAGTGAAAAAATAATTGTTATCAGGATAGAGTTGTAAAAAGATGATACACTAATATTTGGAAGGCGTTTAACTGTGCAATTTACAAATTTAAAATATTAACAAATAAGGATTAAACTCTTAAATAAAGGTTCTAATTTTGATTAGTGTATCTAGATTTGCTATTATTACTACTTATTATTGTTTGCTAATTACCTTCAACTCATTTTATTTGTTAATACTTATTTCTTAATGCCTTATGTTTTATAATAGTTCTTATTGTCTTGTTTATAATATTTACTTATTTGTGGTGTTTTAAAAAGAATACTCATGTAATTGTAATAGTCTATCAAATATCTGATGAATAGTATGTTGCATAATTTCCGATATAGAAAAGATCTATTTGTTTTGTTGAAGCTGCTTCGTTTGCTTATATTTCATACCTCTTTTTACTTATATTTATTATTGAATGTGACATGCCATAGATGGTACGCTGCCCTAACTCTTGAAAGTACCAATAGTATTTATATATTCTCATGAAATAGTAACTGGTTGTGAAAACCAGCGTCCCCCTGTTACGTCTATCTCTGCTAATAACTCTAGTGAGTAGTTAATATAAGGAATAATAATTGATATAGAAAAAAACTGTAATATATTTTTTTTTTATATACTATATACGGACTGTTGTAAATATTGGATAATTTGATAACTTAATGTCTAGATAGAAATAGGCCCAATTATTCGTATTAATTGAGTAAAACTCTGAGAAATATATTGTCATAATAATTCTTTCTCATCTCGTGAGATAATACAATAAGGATGAGAAGAAGTACTGGTAAGACAAAGGTAAAAGGGATAATAATGCTAGATAAAATTAATTAAAGATATATAATTCATAACCTTTTGGGATTATATATAGTTCTTATCAGTTAATATTTGAAATAATAAAACATGCTCGTGCAATCCAGTTTACTATATAATATGTAAGGCTCAAATAAACCTATATACATTAGCAATATAATTTGATATATAATATTTTCGCTAAAATATATAACTATTAAAAATTGACAGTTTACTTATACAAATAACCAAAACTTAAAATATAAATGACGATATATCATAAAAGACACCGGACAATATGTAATGTACTATAGTTTATAATAAACGAGGCGTTTAACCAGACATCTTATTAGTTTATGCAAGAAGTTTCTCTAACACGGGAAAAAAATAACCCTAAGTGGTTTCCCTATGCGGCCCTGTGTGCCTGTTCAGAGGTATGGGAAACAGACAAAAACGCGTTCCCTTGTTATTCATGGAGTCGGTTTTCTCCAAAAAATTACAAAGATTGTTTACAAAGTAAATATTTAGTCTGACGTTTTACCTAAAATATTTTATGATATAACAATATTAATATAGTAACGTAATATGAATTATTACTTCAGGCCGGTGGACTTGGGGCATTGAGGTTATTACTCCCGATATCTCCTCGGCTTATTCAGAGTTGTTATGTGGATAGTGAGGTCATAAATATGACATGTCTATATAGATTGAATAATATGTACATTTTTACGAAAAGACCTAACTCAAATAACATTCAGTTTGGTTAAATGTGTAACCACCTTTTACTGAATTGTTCAAATAATAGAGTTAAATCAATAGCTTTCGTAAAAAGATCAACGCTTTTCAATTCGAGTATTAGTTCAACCGTTACAAAGACCCGTTCTTGTGTTACTCCTACTATTATTATTATACTCAATAGTAGGGCCTTTAGTAACGTGAGTAAATTTCGAGCTATATTTTAATTTGACAAGTGAGCTTAAATATATTGGTCAAATAATACTAAAATAACTATAAAAGTTTGTAAATTTAAAAGATGTTGGATAGATTCTTATACTAGTAAAGTACCAAATGAAGAATACTTTTTAATATTTACTAAGTATATTGTATAGATTAATTGATTTCTATTTACTAAGTATTACGATATTTATAACACCATAGGCATTTCGAGGCTAAGATTCAATATATTATAGATATAAAATCATCTATCGTCCGTTTTCTCATATCGCCGTCTTAATTGCTTACGGATCTATTTTAATTTAATCCTAGCGGTAATCAAGACAATGCTTAGTACATGTGGCAAAGAAGTTTACCAAGTCTAAAATTTAATAATATGAAAATAGAATTCAATATTTATTACGAATGAGAGTGAGTAGAGATAATGAGCTATAACAATCTTCGAGACCGAAGAGTCTCAAAAATAATGGTAATGAGAATTGGAGAAGTTATAACTAAAGCTTGTCTCGTAAGTAACCTAGAAGTCAATATAAATATGTGTTTAATAGTTCAGTTGGGAGTTGTGCTCTACAGAAAATACTTCGTAGTCACAGAAAGAGGAAGATTAACAAGCACGTAAGATAATAGTCTCAGGAAGGCGAAGAGAACGGTTCAGGTGGTATTTGTGGATTTGTTGCACATGGAGCTAGTTTTAATAGACTGATCATTATATAGGTCGACTTGTGTTTGTATGTTAGGTTCACTGTGGATCTAAGCTCTCAAAATATGTCTATAATAAGCTCTCTGATCGATGTTTCTATTGACACGGTTGAGGTAGATATAGAAAGTGAATTTTTCTCGACGCAACTTTTGAGTTATATGTATTAAGAGACGAAAACGCGCTATGAGTATCCACCTTCTATAACTTCTTACTAATGAGAATGAGTTTAACAACTATCAAGTATGTGAGAGCGGCGTGATTCATTCACCTCCAGGGCTATATATGAGAGGACTACATGACTCGCATATCTGACGAGGCGAATCGCATTCTCGAGATGAAGTAATCGACCCCTACTGTGCGACCGTTTCTTCTATCTTCTGATATAAAACTCGAGAAAAGAGAGAAGAATAAAACAAGACCACAACTACGTTTTAGGACACCAATTCAACTAACTACATCAATACACCAAACATAACAACTCTATACATTATACAACTGGAGCGACTTGAGTGCATGACAGCTCTTGTACTCTTATACATCAATAAACAGATAACCTTGGGACATATACCGAACGAATAATATTATACACTTTTTAAACACCACAATTTAGTGTGATTTAAGGACGAGGTTCATATTTGTTTGAGTTAATTTCTTGTGTTTTGAATTTTTTATACGAAGGAATAATATTGCTCGTGAAAATGTAGGCCGATATATAGTGTTTTTAGTGGTAGGGGAACTTTATGAAGTGATATTTTCAGCAAATAGATAGAAGTCTAATCATGTAGAGACAATAAACCGCACTTTCTTATGAAAGTTTATAATTAAAAACAACCAAATGTATTTTCTCCTGACACATACTAGATATATTATTGTCCTATACGGGAGAACTTTATATATAGGCTGTAGATGTCGCATTGTGATGATCCTTCATATATGCCAGGAATCAGATATGTCACCCGTAGCTAAATCGAGTTAAGTTGTGTGTGATTGGTAGGTGTAGAATCTATATACAAAGTATAAGATTTTTTCTCTTCCGCTGCCGCTATCTATGAAACTATCGATCGCATAGTCTTATGTGAAGGTACTTGTTCCCACTCGATTTCAACTCGGCGTCTTTCCACCTCAAGCGAATGTACCCCCACGGTGGCGTCGCTACCAATAGCTGTGTTGGTCTCGGTCGTGGTCGGTTCACCCTCGTCTCTCTCTCGCTCATATCTCAAAAAGAACCGTCTCCCCGTTCTTACCACACTCAACAAATGTATGTACCCCTCTTCCACCCACTTCCCCGTGCTCCCACCCGTATCCCGTCTCCACCCGGTTCCCCAATAACACTCTCCACCCGGTTCCCGTTCTCCAACCCGTTCCCGTCTATTACACTACGTATCCCCGTCTCCACCTCGTTCCCCGTCTCACAGCCCGTTCCCCCGTCTCACAATACGTTCCCCGTCATGCTCTGAATTGTCCTTTACTTACTTATGAATTAGATTATTCATGTCTTGATCGAGTATGTTCGGATAAAAAGGCGAAAGAAATCGAATCGAAAATCTAGCTATAATAATCCCCCGAATTTTTCCCCGTTCTCACCCCATCTCCCCCCGTCTCCACTACAGTCCCCGTTCTCCACCCGTTCCCGTCTCCACCCGTCCGTCTCCACTTCATCGTTCCCGTCTCCACTCAGTTCCCCGTCTCCACCCGCGTTCCCCGTCTCGCCCATGTCGTTCCCCGCTTCTTCCACCCTGTTTCCTCACTTCTCCACCCGCTTCCCCGTCTGCCCTAACTCGATCACCCACTGTCTCCACTCGTTTCCCCGTCTCACCTCGTTTCCCGTCTTACCATCTCCCGTTCCAACCGTTCTTCCACCCCGTTCCCCGGTCTCCACCTCGTTCTCCCGTCTTCAACTCGTTCCCACGTACGATCTCCACATCAGCTATATCACCGTCTCCCTCTCGTTCCCCCGTCTTCTCCACACGTTTTTCCCGTTCAACTCGAAATGGTCTCTGTACTTTACTTCTCTATCTATCATTCGATACCGAACATCCGCGTAGGAGTCATTTTATTCTTGCGGCTTTTACTGAACACGTCATATATGACTGACTGACGCGTTTTCCCGAGTTCGGTAAATGTGGGCGTTCCCCGCCTGCAATATATTATTTCATTAATTTATTTTTTTAACTTTTACGTTACACTCTAAACCCAATTCCTATTTTTTATACGTAGAAAACGGAAATTTAGGGGAGACTTAGACTTTAGAAGAATAAAATGTAATATTAAACGTAACATTATGAATAAACTATCAAACATAATTAAGAATTAAGAACAATTTTTAAAGCTGAACATAAGAATCATAAATAATTCCACATTAATGAAGTAAACTTATACTAATTACATCTGTTACGGGCTTAGATTCGCGTGTAATTAGTTTCTTTTTTTTTGGTTTCTCTCGCGAAAAAAACTACGCTTAAGGAACCCAAAAAATTTTATTTTGACATAGACGCATCTCCGCGAAAAGTATGGAGTGGAGTAGGACGATTTATTGGCTTGGCGGCTCCTCGCAATAGTGAATCCGTAGGAGAGCTATCCTTATGATATTTTTTTTTATCTCGTTTTGTATGAGTTTATCAGCTGTAGGCGAAAAAAAAGTCGCTACAGAGCCATGATGAGGGAACGTATTTGGGGAATTGTGTCGGCGGGTCGTTAAGAGTTTTTTACCTAATTAATACTTGGTTATAAGCTTTAGCCTCTAAAAATTATTTTCATCATTAGAAAACTTTTACATAAGGATGTTATGAAAGTAAATTTATAAATAAAAATGTAAACTAATATATAAATAATGAAATTATAGACACACTATCGCCCTTCTTTCAAAAAAAAACTCGCACTTAAGGAAATTTTAGAACGAAAAATAATTTTAATTTTCTCTAATACTATTCTTCTCTCAAGAAGAGTAATAGATATAATTCATTCCTCCCCATCCCACGCATGATTTTTGTCTCCCTTGAGTCGCAAGATGTGCGTTAAGTAGACCTTATTTATTTCATTTACTAGTTCTTCAGACATTATTAAGTAAAGAATTGAGATATTCAGCGATATTTCACTCGATTATATCATAATTGTTAATATTTTTTATTGTTTTGAATATCTCTCTAAGTTTCTTATCAAACTTTATCTATGATATCTCTTTCGAGCTTATTTATGTTCACTCATAAGTAACACGATAGTGACTTGTCTAATTTAACCGAAGAGTACGATCTCTCGTGATGGGTTTATCAATCAGATTGGACCGAGTTTCCTCTTACTCCGCAGCTCTAGCTAGTTATAAAATTCATAATATATATTTACAAAACGTTTCTTCATTACCTAAGAAAACGAAAACCATTGTTGCATACGATTAATCTTCCACTCAGTCACAGATTTCAAGGGCCAAATATAATATTAGATATATATACATATTAGCAGTTTATTCTAAATTATTCAATTATGAAAAATACTGTACAATAAAGACTTTATTTTAATACCGTTTAATTCAAAGACCAAATATAGGTTATAGTCTTAATATAATTTTGAGATAAAAAAAATATTCGTATAATTTTTTTGCCCTACCCGGTCAAAAACTTTGGATATGTATAGATGGTCAAATATTATACCTTTTGATATTAATAAGCAACGGTTTCCGATCTCGAAGAAAACGTCACTATTGGAAAATCTACTGTATTCACTGAGATCTAACTAAATCTATCTTTTCTTTAAGAGTAAGAAAGAAATGGGATTCTAACAGTGCGTAGTGGCTCATCTACTTTATTTTTTCCTGATGCATTCCCCGTTACGAAACGTCTTAAACTTATTGTGATACCTTGACGAAGGACGCCCTGTTCACAAGGGTTAGATTCAATAATTTGGGCATATTGTTCGAGTGCCTCAAAATTATTTATATGTATATATTTTCCTCTTAAATCTATAATACCGCCTAATAAATTATTTTGTAACAGTAGGTTTAAGTAAAGAGCGAATCTTAAGTGAATTACATCCCAAAAACTATTACATGATGAACCACAAAACATTAAAGTAGATAAATGTTTTAGTACAATCAAGAAATAGAATAAGTAAGATAACTTAATAGACGAAAATAACACAACATTATTAAAATAAATACAAGATAAATAAAATATATCAAGTATTAAATAATGTACTTAATGTTATATAGTCTAAACTCTAAACTATGTTACAGAGTTCTCTTAATTTAATTTATATATTTTGTTTGACTCCACGGGGAATAGAAAACTCTGCCTTTAAGAACCAACCCAATATTATTTTACTCTTATTTATTCGTGCAACATTTCTGCACCGAAAAACAATTTGATAGAAGTGAGTAGACAATAATTTTATTGTTCGATTACTCCCGATGCATGAAACCGAAAATAGGAGGGACTTTATTCGTTTTTAGAAATTAATTATTTTCATAATATTAATTTTTAAATTAAGAGTAAGATATCTATGTAAGCAAAAATCAATCGGCATCTTCATATGCCACCTTTTTTAAAAGACAACATTATTATTAGGACTTTGTTTTTACTTTCTTTATAATTTTTTTTAAATCTTTTTAAAGATAACCTTTTTATGACGTTAATGTTACCTTCTATATAAAGAGATTAGCTCTTACTTTGTTCATCTTTTGAACACTTTATTTTTTTTATTTTTTATTTTAAAATAGTTTTCCACAGATCTTCTTTTAAAGGCAATTTTTTTCCTTTCATTATGTAGACTTGCATTTAATTGTGCTTTACTTCGTGACAAACTCCTTTTAAGAGCTTTCTCTTTACTTTCAGAAACCTTAATTTTTTTCAAATCTTTTTGTTTTTGAAAGAAATTTCTTTGTTTTCATCTCGACAATAGAAGCGGTTGCCATATCTTTTTTCAAAAATTTTGAAAATGTTGTTTTAAAATTCACTTTTATGTACTCATTTTCTATCTTTACTTTACTAAAATTCGTACTACTATGTTTGTTTATAAAAAATTCATTTTAAGAAAGTATACTCAATTCTTTTATATCTTCCACCCCTATGCCCTTTGTTAATGATTTAATTTGTTTTGGTTTACACTCAATCTTCCTGCATTTTTTTTAAGTATGTCTTTTTCTATCTCTATTTGTTTAGAATTTGAAATAACGTCAGCTCATTCTACTTCAGTTGCTAATATGTTGTATTTCAATTCTAACTTTTTTTCTTTCAAGTTTTTTTTTCTGTTTCTGCTATTGCAGTTTTTAATTCTGTCTTATTTGTTTCCTTTTCTTCTGTTCCTTTATCGTGTACTACCGTAGAGCCTTTTTTCTCTATAGCTTTAAGAGCTTGGTCAAATTCAGTCAACTTTGTCTCTTGTTCCTTAATTAGTTGTGTGTTCACGTTTTGATGCTTTTTCATTATTTCTCTATGTGAGCATAAAGCTTTTTGATTCATATTTACTACTTGTAGTAAAATACTTTCTTTTCTAGGTTTGTAATCGTTTACTGATTCTCGATTTTCTCTTCTAATTTCCTTTCCATTTATAAATTGGTGTTTTCTACTAACCAAATACTTTACTTCACTAATTTCTACCTTCAGATTTTCTTTCACTTTCTTTACCTTTAATTTCTCGTTTGCATTCCTTATTTGTTCTAAGATATAATCACAAAGAAACAAGATTGGTGGAGTCAAAACTTTGGAAGTTCCCTCACGAGACGGTGCGTTGACGGTTCGACATCAATGCAGCATTTGTTGAAATGATAATGACCAAAGCTTTGGGAGTTCCCGTACGGGTCGGTGTGGTAAAGGTACTACTTCAATGCAGTATTTGTTGAAACGTAATGACCAAAGAAATATATGATAACGGTATGACATCAATGCAACATTTGTTGAAGCGATACTGACCAAAGTTTTGAAAGTTCCCTGATGGGTCAGTATCGATATGACATCAATGCAGCATTTGTTGAAACGAACGGGTTGGTGCGGTAACGGTACGAAATCAATACAGCATTTGTTGAAACGATATTGACCAAAGCTTTGGGAATTCCCTTACGGGTCGGTGAGGCAAAATTACGACTTCAATGCAGCAGTTGTTGAAACTATTATGACCTAGGCTTTGGAAGGTCCCTGATGGGTCGGTTCTGTAACTGTACGACATCAATGCAGCATTTGTTGAAACGAAACTAACCAGAGCTTTTTAAGTTCCTCACTAGTCGGTTCTGTAATGGTACGACAGCAATGCACCATTTGTTGAAGCGATACTGACCGCTCTGAACATACTCTAGGTAAAGTGTTTTATTTCCATAGACACGTTTTCGATAGTTTTTTCTTGAATATTGTTCACTCTGGTAATTCCTGTCAAACGTTCAATGAGGACATACACAGAAAAAAAAATTTCTAGCAAAATCCATATTTCTATCAATCATTGACCCAATCATAAATTATTATTTCGCAAATTAATTTACTTTGATCTGATATTATTCCTTAAAATCCTTATGTAAATTGCCAATAATAAATTTTGAAATTAGATTTTAATCTTTAATGAAACTTTTGAATTTAATATTAATAAATAACTGAAATTGGAAGGAACTACTTCATAAATTCATATCGCATGGAAAATATTGATACGCGGTCGATTGATTTAATTTTAATCAAACTGCTTCATATAATATACTTTACATAGCATAGGATATACTCTACATCGAAAAGCAATGCTATGAAATTGTTTGTGTCAAAGTCTGTATTACTTAAAATGGTTACTCATAAGGCATTTTATTTTATTTTCCTTTTTAATATTTTACAATAATTTTATATTTAATAATGAGAAAAAGTATAAGTAAAAAATTATATATTGCATCATATTAATATTTTTTTTTCAACTTTGCTTTATATAAAAGTTATTTTTATTTACTATGAAGTTTAACGAAAGTTGTTTTGTTAGTGTGGCAAATATTGGTTTAATAATACCAAGGCCGTTTATAATATATATATATATATATATATATATATATATATATATATATATATATATATATATATATATATATATATAAAATATATATATATATATATATATATATGCTGCTGCTATATATATATATATATATATATATATATATATATATATATATGTATCTATATATATAAGAAATTTAACATATAATGAGTTTTACTTTGGCGTTATACAGTATGTTGGCAAGAAATAAAATATATATTGATGATGTAAAAAATTATATCATTGAAGTTTCAATCACAGTGATGTAAAATTTTCACTCATGAGAGGAACCGGTGTTGATGGAAAATTTTATGTCAACTTGATATAATTTTTTTCTCTGTGCAGAATCACTTATTTAGTTTGTTTTTTAAATATGAAATTTTTAATTAAATTTTATGGGGAAAATTAATTAATTACGTTATTTCTTATGGGACTACTGAAATTCAGTGAATCATGAATAGAAGTGATAAATGCTGCTTTCAGATTGAAAAAGTTCCGAGAAGCCGCATACCGAAAAAATGTCTTTCTGCTACAGCGTCAAACCGAGCCGACAGGGGTTCGTTAACCAAATATATGGCTGAGACATCATATCGATGCTTCAAAGACCAGTAGGGGAACGGTTAAGATGAAATAAATGTTTTATTTCAAATGTCTTCCATTAATTAAAATTATAAGAAATGAGCGACTTTAATTAATGTATCTAATAACTCACCATTGCTCTATACTATTTCAGATGCTTTCATATCAATACGAATTGTCGATCTTCAAACTGCTTTCTATGCTTTGTTAGGAGGTTATTTTTTGGCTTCTTTTGCTTTTGCTGCAGAGCTTCTTATGAAAAGGAAAAAAAAAGGAAAAAATATTTAGTGAAAAAAATTTAACGGGAAATGAAAAACAGAATTTAAAATGTTTGGAGGGAAACGTAGTAATAAAATTTACATATATTTATATATATATATATATATATATATATATATATATATATATATATATATATATATATATATATATATATACCTTAATATTAATAATATATATATATATAGCATATGCTATAATATGAACATATGTAACCTTAGTAATATATAACCCACTATACTTATATATAATAATATAACAACTTAATAACTAACCTTATATGTATATATATGTATATATATATATATGCTTAATAATAATAATAATATTCAATATTTATATGTATATATATATATATATATATATATATATATATATATATATATATATATATATATATATATATATATATATATATATATATATATATATAAATATATATTATAATAACAATGATAACACTGGACGATATATATATATATCTACACATATATTGTATATATATATATGAACTTATATATAATAATAATATATATATAATCGAAAAATGGAAAGTAAGAGCAGTGACAAATGCCTTATCCATTCAAAAGCTTTGCATATGTCAAGCGTCATCACACAGTACTCTCTATAGTCCATGAGGAGAGACGACCATGAATCGATAAGATATAAAATAAATACTATTGATATCAAGTTTTTTAAATTATTTTGATGATTTGAGAGAAGTTAATAAGAATATTTATAATCAGTTTTAGTGATAAATGAGTGCATGGAATAGTTCACGAACATTTCATGAAAATTGCTGAAAGTCGGTGGGTGTTGATAGGACTGAAAATTACGTCCATAGACAATACTATAAATA
>JABUQX010117103.1:25000-35000 GCA_015478945.1 Trachelipus rathkii
TTACTTTCTATTGCTCGGTTAGACTTTTCTTTCTATTAACTTAAGAATTTCTAACAAAATTCAGAATTTTCATTTCTTTTGCGACCTCTAAATTTAGTTTTCGTTTCGACTTGGAATTTATTTTTGAATTTCTAACTCTGTGAAAAAAGTTGGAATTTATTTTGAATTTCCTACTCTGACGAAAAAGTTAGAATTTTTTTTTTTGAATTTCCTCCAACTCTGAAAAAAAAGTTAGAATTTTTTTAGAATTTCTAACTCTGAAAAAAAAATTATTTATTTTTTTGTTTATCGATCTGGCTTTGAAAGTTAGATTTTTTTTTCTCCATTTGTGATTCTGACTTTGAAAGTTAGTTTTTTGTTTTGTTTTGTTTTTTGTGAATTTGAATAACTTTGGCTATATTTACCCGATTTAAATCGGGTTTTCAGTAACGAGTTCCTGAACTTGAAACATATTTCATTTTATGCTACTTTAGGTAGTAGTAACCTTTCAAAGGTTAAGTAGTAATGTCCATAACTTAGGGTTGTTGATTTTTTTTCTTTATTTAAGGGTTTATAGTACATATTTGGGTTAGATTTTTAACATTGATATATTTATTAGTAAAATGGCTTCTGATGACATTGCCTCTGCCTCTGAACTTTTGAATGCTTTAGAGGAAACAATTCAGTCTGACATAGGTCTAGTGGACTCTAATGCCTCTACTGAGGATAAACAGAGTATTCTTGCTTCTGTAAAAGAGGAAATATCTCCCTTAAGAGTGGCAAGAGGTGTAATCAAGCGGAAAGTAACATTGTTATTGAAGCCTATTCTTAATGCTGAGTTGAGTGACTTAAATGTCTCATCAGCATTGGAGGAGGTGTCCTTAAGGCTTCAGGAGATTCGAAGCCATGATGCTGATATTGAGGCAAAAATATGCGCATCGGGAATCCTGAAGTATGATCAGAATATTTTAAATGAAGAGGTGATTAAAACTTCCCATTATCACATGCAGATAATGAAAATAGTTAACAGTGTTACTCCCACTTCACAAGCTTTAGTTCAACCTTCTCCAAATTCTCTTCATTCTCAAGGGGGGGACTCTGTTACACGTGGGGAGTTGAACTCCATACTTAAAAATTTTACACAACAACACGAGCTAAAATTACCTGCTCTTAAGTGCAAAACATTTTCGGGTGAGGGAGATCGTTTCTTTTTTATGTCTTTCATTTAATATCGTTTGAAAATGTTTTTGGCTTTAGGAAAGACATAACAAATGCAACAAAATTGCAGTATCTTAAATCTCACCTCTCAAGTTATGCACTAAAAGATGTTGAACACCTGGCCAATATAGATGAAAATTATTCTGTGGCTATGGAAATATTGAAGGATTTGTACCTTGATAAGCCTTTTATTATAGATTCTTTGTTCCATAAGATAGACGTGGCTCCTATCTTAGATGGAAAAAAATTAGACAACGTTCGCTCTTTCATTTCAGAAGTAAGAGCCTACCTTCACGAACTTAAAGAGTTCAATTTAGATTTTTTGGCTGAAAATTCGGCCGGTAATAAATTGATATGTCATCTTATAGTCGACAAGTTGCCTTCCAATCTTATTCGGGAACTTAAACTCATTACTCAAGAAGAGTATCCATCTGTGAATATAATTTTCTCTCATTATAACAATGTGTTAAAATCACTTGAGAAAACGAAGTCTTAATTTTCGTCCTCCGGATTTAGTAAAAATCCACCTCGTTCCTCTTCTTCCACAACAAAGAAAACTTTTACGTATAACACTTCTTCCAAATCTACTGAAATTTCGAAGAAGCCTTCTATTAAGTCAGATAATTCGCCCAAGAAGGATGAGTGTGTATCTGCATCTACTGCTGCTACTCCGTGCAAACTATGTCAGGGAAATCACTTCATGTCTTCTTGTACCATCCTCACCACTCCTAAAAACAGGAGATAGCAATGTATACAGCTGGGTTTGTGGGCTAATTGTTCCAGTTCCAAACATGGTGCCAGCAGCTGTCCTGCTAAAAAATATGGTTTAAGTCGTCCCTGTGGAATTTGTAGAAACAGTGCTCATATAACAGCTCTCTGCCCTACTGGAGCAAAGGCCAAAATAAAGAGTAATAATCGTGCAGTCGCTTCTGAAGAGCAACCGTCTACATCTTCAGCATCTCAGGACTATTCTGATGTTAACGACCAAAACAGGAACTTCCTGTGCATTAATACTGGAAATTCTTCTTCTAATCATTTTACCAACTCTTTCCTTGAAAGTGAGAAAAAATAACAAAACACAGAAACTGTCAGAGTTCTTCTAGATCTTGGATCACAACGCTCCTATTTTAATAACAACATACTTTCTAAACTAGAGGTCAGTTTTGAAACTCTTCCTGTATATAACAACACTGTTAAAACTTTCTTGGGGGAACAGGTTAGGTCTATGCGCTCTATAGATGTAGAACTTAATGTTTGTTGTCAGCAGTTTATAGAGGTGCCTGTTTTGATAGATCCTGAACTAGATGTGAGTTTTGACATGAAGGGCCTTATGGGGGCCATTCATAATATCTCTTGGAATGGACATAACGTAGCAGATCAATTTTATATTGGTAAACATACTAATAGTGTCAATAATATTGATGGACTTTTAGGCATTGATGTACTCTATCTTTTTAAACATTTATGTACTATTCCTTGTATAAAGGGTAGGGCTTTGGAGACATGTCATGGAACAATTCCTTTTGGACCTGTTAGGTCATTTTTAACTTCGTCTCAAGAATCCATCATTTTCGGCGGTAGTGAATCTGATCCTAGGATTGATGATACTAACGATATTTGACAAAATGACCACAAAACTTTGTCCTCGTCTCTTCTCAACAAATTCTTCGTGAAAACACCAAATCACATCGTAAATCTTATTTTAGAACCAACACCCACTTATTTTGATCCTCTTTTATATACCCATAAGAATACTGATCTAGATTTGGGTCTTGAGCACCTGTATAAATTGGAATCTCTTGGCATCAAAGAAGAATCAGATCAAGGGTCTATCGATGACGTATTCATCCGAAAATTTCATGAAGGCATAGAATTTAGAAAGGGCAAGTACCATATAGAACTTCCATGGTACAAAGATATTTTAGAAGATGTCCCATCAAATCAAGTGGCACTTGCCACTCTTCATCGCGTTAAACGGCTTGACAGTCAAGGCCTCACTTCCGCCTATGGAGAGGTCTTTCAGCAGTATTTGAGAGAAGGAATCATAGAGACTGTACAGGTGTCTCCTAAAGATTTTAATAAATATATCTGGATTCCTCATCGTCCAGTCATCAAAACAGCTTCTCAAATTACAAAAAAAATCAGGCCGGTCTTCAATTGTAGCTTGAAGGTTGGTGGTTGCCCGTCATTGAATCAAGCGTCTTATCCGAGTTGATTTGATGGCGTCTCTCTTTCGTATTCTTATTTCTTTTCGTACGAACAAATATGTTGTTCTATCAGACATCTCAAAAGCTTTTCTTCAAATTCGCCTCAAACTGGAAGAGGATAGAAATAGGTTCTGTTTTTTTGGGACTGAAGGTGGAGTGATACAAACCTATCGTTATGCCACAATCATATTTGGTTTATCAGTAAGCCCTTATGTACTAGGGGCAGTTATTAAACATCACGCTCAAAAGTATCCTCTTGACCTGTGTACATCTATTCTTATGAATAATTTATATGTTGATAATCTGATTTATACAAATTCATCTTTAGATGTTCTGACAGACATCTACCATCAAGCTAACACTCGTATGAGTGAAGGAGGCTTCAATTTGGCATCGTGGAACTCCAATCATCCTGATCTCAGAGACTTATTTTCATATGAGAATAAGCTCTCCACTCATCAGTGTGCTGAGGAGAGAGTGTTAGGATATTTATTTGATACGTCAGACGATTCGCTTAAGCTAAGTGATTTTACACTTGGAATTGTTAACGCCAAGAGGCAGTTGTTATCGGAAATCTCTAAGAATCCCCTCTCTCTTTTTCTGCCGGTAACAATCCGAGGTCGTTTACTGATGAGGAAGACATGGGAAAAGGAGATGAACTGGGATGATGAAATCGAACTTGATATGAAGAAATCATGGGAAAAGCTCAGTCAGGATTTATCTTCTCTTAAGGAAATTTCGTTCCCACGATCTTGTTTCGAGTCCCTTGACTCCAATTTAACTTTGAATATATTCTGCGACGCCAGCACGCAATGTTATGGTTTTTCGGTTTATGTTTCTTCCGACATGAATGGCCCATCTCTACTATGGGCCAAAGGGAAGGTTGCTCCTTTAAAGAAAAGGACCTTACCTTGTTTGGAACTTTTGTCCGTTTTTTTAGCTTTGAAATGCTTGCCTCAGGTTCTCAACAGCTTACAAGGGGTCAAATTCTCTTCGCTTAATATTTTCTCTGACTCTCAAATCGTACTGTTTTGGATTTTGAATAAAGGACAAAAAAGCAAGCAAATTTTTGTACGAAATCGTATTCAGGATATAATCCTCATGACCTCTTCTCTGAAAGAAGAGTTTTCCCTTTCTGCAAAATTTCTCTATGTTCGATCGGAGGAAAAACCCTGCAGATTTAATTACTAGAGGTCTGTCTCTTTCTGAGTTTCATAAAAAACTATCCTTTTGGTGTCATGGACCTGAGTGGTTGGCTTCAGATCCTTCATATTGGCCTAAGTTTGAACTGAATGAAACAGGAGATAATCCATCTTCTCCAGTTTTTGCCGTCTTACAAGGAGCAGGAAACCCTCCTGTGGTTGATATTAGCAAATTTTCGAGTTTAGGGTCCCTTCTCAGGGTTTGTGCACTTCTCTTCCAATTTTTTGCTTATACTAAACATAAGCTCATTGACTGTGATGCTAGAGCTCTATTATATTGTCTGTTAATCATTCAAAAAGAATTCTTCTCTAAAGAAATTGAATTTCTTCATAAGGCAAAAACTGATCCTTCTATTTCGAATCCTCCTGACCTTGTCAATCGACTCGACTTATTTTTGGATGAAAACAGTCTTATTAGAAGTAAAGGTCGTCTATCCCGCTCCAACCACTATGATTTTGATATAATGAATCCAATTATGTTAGCCAAAAATCATCATTTATCTGTCCTTATCGTCAAAGATGTTCATCATAAATGTAAACATCTGGGCATTCAGGCTACATTAACGAATTTACGTTTGAAAGGATATTGGATAACCTCTTCCAGAGCTACTATCAAAAGGGTACTAGCAGATTGCATAATCTGTAAAAAAAATTAACAATTTCGCATATCAGTATCCAAAGTTTACTAATTTTTCTAAAGCTCAAGTTCAAATGTTTCGTCCTTTCAAACATGTAGGCATAGATTTTACGAAGCACTGGTGGGTCAAAATTAAAGGATCCAATCAGGCACAAAAAATGTTCATCATAATTTTTACTTGTCTCCATATTCGTGCTATTTACCTGGACTTAGTGCCTGATATGACTTCCAAATCCTTTGTGCTTTCTTTCCAACGTTTTATTAATAGATTTGGAGTCCCTGATGTCGTTTATAGCGATAATGCTAAAACCTTTTGTCAAGGTACTGATGCCATCGAGACCTTCATGGTCTCTGAGGACGGGAAGGAGTTACTTCGAAAGAATCAAATGTCTCATAAACGTATACCTTTATATAGTCCATGGGTGGGAAGCTTGTGGGAAAGGATGATTCGTGTAGTAAAAAGTTGTCTTAACAAAACGCTTGGACGCTCTTCCATCGAATACTTTGATTTCTTAACTGTCCTTTCTGATATTGCTGACGCAATAAATTCTCGTCCCCTTACCTACACTTCCAGTTCTAACGACATCATCCCTCTTACACCCAATTGCTTTCTAAAACCGCATTCAAAAACTACAATCGTCCTGCCAGGAACTGATCCTGAAGATCAGTTCTGGAGCTCTTCTTCGAAAGCTCGTGAAGAGCTTATCAAAGCCCTGAAACGTTCGTCGGAGAAGTTTGAAGATTTTCGTACTAGGTGGTATGACGAATATTTGTTTAGCCTTCGAGAGAGTATGTATCAAGCCAAGTGGGAAAATCTCATTAAAGTTGACGATATTGTTTTAATAAGAAGTCCTGTCAAGGAACGCCCATTCTGGCAGATGGGAGTCATCACCCAGCTCATATATGGAGATGACAACAAAGTACGCTCTGTCTTCGCGAGAACACCGGGAGGACAAATTAATGTTTATGCAATTAAACATTTATACCAATTAGCTTTGACCCATAGTGGGTCAAGTCAGCCTTCTGTTTCCGCACCAACACCTTCTGCACCTGTCCCTGCAATTTGTAATTCACCTGTCGCTACCACAGTAGCTCCTACGTCTACATCTAGTCGACCTCAAAGGAAAGCTGCATTAATTGCTCGTCAGCACCTTGTTGTTGTCTCCGATGAATCTGAGGATTCAGATTAATTTTTTTTCCTTTCACTAACACTATCCCCTTTAGTGGTATAGTGAAATTCCTCCGGCGGAGGATATAATATTTTATTTCCCAACAAGCTATTTTATTTCCCAACCAGCTAAACTTATCGTTATCTGGGGAAGGGAAAGCGGAAGGTCTTACGCGAACACTTTTTCTTTTTCGTTTGAAATCTTTAAGAAGAGATCTTTTTATCATTTTATGAATATCGTGGGCAAAGAAAAGTAACTTTTTATTATTTACGTGTTTATGTATATACAGCCGGCTAACACAGTGTTTTTTTCTTTTCCGGAATATTTACAACTACTTTGACTTATGAGGATTATTTTCGAACAACGAAAGACGAATCCATGAAAGGCTACAAGTTTTTCAAGAAACCTACTTACTCTAATTCAAAAAACTTGCAGAAACTTCAAGGTAAGAGTCTTTCTCAATTTCCATTTTCCTCAGATAACTGGTCAAAGTTTATAGCTGTTTTTATAATCATCATTTTTCCATTATAATTAGTTTTTACTATTTTCATAATTTATTTAACAACTAAAAAAGAATTGAGATATACTTACTGCGTACCAAAATAGGTTTTTTTAAATTTGCGCTTTTAAAAATCTTAATAAATATATATATATATATATATATATATAATAACCTTATATATATATATTACCTCTCATTTTATATATATTATCTCTCTATATATATTACATGCTACATATATATATATATATATATATATATTCTGCATATTTTTATCTTATTTATATATATATGACCTGTTATATTTTACGACTCCTTCAGTTTTTTTTATTGTTTTATTTTAAAATTATTGAAAGTATATGGTACAAAGAATTAATTTAAGTGATAACGAACAGGATCCAAAAGTTGGAAATATTTTAAATAATTTTTAAGAAACGGAAAAAAAAATGATATTAGGAGAAAATATGTAACGAAAATGTGAGATAGTGAAATAAATTATGTTTGAGGGTATTTTTAACCAATAAAAAAGAATTACTGAAGAACATTATCTGCTAAAAATTTAAACAGTTTAAAATTAAAAGAAAGAAATATAAACACGTCTTAAAAATAAAATAAAACTTTTATATAATATAATAAAATGGGATTATTTAAGCTATCCAAATTATTTTTATTAATGAGAAATAATATAAAAATAAAGTCCGATATTTCCTTTTGACTAATTGCAAAGTTTACCTATATTGTAGAAAACGTAAGGCTGAAAAATCGTGCAAGTCTAAGACGAGTTGAAATCTGTAAGAAAATAAACGTGGCTTGATAATTCTAAACTGCCTCTAAAGAAAATAATTTGGTTTATATTATTGGACGGAAGAGCTAATTTCCTTAAAATTTTGCGAGTAACAGATAGAAATATCCCGTTGTACTACAGTAGATTAAAACAACTATTTTCCCCAGATAATGAACGTTACGTAACTCTATCGATATTTACCTAAAATAACGTTTCTTAAAGAAACCAATGTAATCTAACCTAACCTAACCTAGCCTAACCTATCAAAACCTAAAGTACACTTTGGCACAAATAGAAGAAAGAAGAAAGAAGAAGAAGGAAGAAAGATGAAAGAAGAAAGAAGAAAGAAGAAAGGAAGAAGAAGAAGAAGAAGAAGAAGAAGAAGAAGAAGAAGAGAAGAAGATCGTAAGTAATTAGCCTGTTTTTAATAATTTTTTCTTTTGTTTTAGGGGTATTTATAACTAAGAAAATACTATTTTCCTAGTCTTTACATTCGGTTTTGTGACTGCCAAACGTACAATGGTTAAAAAATTACGATTATATTATATATTTAAATCTTTTTGAAACTTAAAATTATTTGATCCTCTTCGTGGCCACCTAAATTTATTGTTAGTATCATATGCTAACAATATATTAAAAAAAAAATTGACGGAGACGTAAATAGTATTATATATATATATATATAATATATATTATATATTATATATTATATATTATATATATAATATTTATATATATATTATATATATATATATATATATATATATATATATTTTATATATATAAATTAATATATATAAATAAAATAATAATATATTTATTTATATTTAAAAAATATTCTTAATCTATCTAAGATATCCGTACTTTTAATTTAATTCCGAAAACATTCTTAAAATCTGGATTTGCCATTACTTTTACCCCCCCTTCTCAGACCACGTGTTTATATGGAATCATATAGCAATCAATTCCAATAGTTTTTTACCTTCT
Source organism: Trachelipus rathkii (assembly GCA_015478945.1). NCBI lineage: Eukaryota > Metazoa > Arthropoda > Malacostraca > Isopoda > Trachelipodidae > Trachelipus > Trachelipus rathkii. Next base: position 33,686 of record JABUQX010117103.1, read on the forward strand.
CTTAATTAAAATTACATTTGATTAAATTAAAAATAATAAAAAAAAAATACTGCAGTAAATGCTAAAGCAATTTTAAGGAAAAATTGATAAAGAAATAAGAAAGAGAAAAACTAAATTAAAATTTTGATACTCTAGTGGAAGTCGAGAAAGCCATCTATTTTTTTTTAATAAAACTTTTCCAGCAAAGTTTTAATAATAAATTAATTTCATTAAATAACGATGTTTATAAGGCACAATCAATAAAGAAAATTAATAAGAATTTAATTAATAACAAAAAGTCCTTTCGAAAAACAGTTTTAAAAAGTTTTTAGGAAAATACGATATAAGAATTACTTTCGGTAAATAGCTGTTGGCTGAAGTCAGACGCCAATTCGCAGACCACTTTTTCTCGCAAAATTTGAATTTTTAACCCCTATTTTAACCAATCTTTATCGTACTAGTGTAAATCATATATCGTTTGGTTTGTCTTTTTATAACGGACATTCTGAGATTAATATTTCAATTTTTCTTTAAGTTTTTCTTCAATTTCGAAGAATACACACAAAAAAAAGGCTTTCATTATCTAGACATGCATTTTCAGCCAGTATTTATCTTGGCTTTATTTTTTTTTCACAAGTCATGTTCCAATATTCATAAAACAAAATTTTACAACTGTTTCGAATTAAAATCTTTTTGAAATAACAATAAACGCTTATTTTTTTTAATGATCTACTAACATCATATAGACAAAGTAAGATAAAAATATTTTTAATCTTTTCCAGCTATTAATTCGAGAGATATATTTAAAAAGAATTTACTACTGAGACCATAGGAATTAACTTATTTTTCAGGATATATAGACCGATAAAGCGGTGGTTTTGGAAAGTTGAATACTGTGGAAAGAGATTGTTTCGATACGTAGATAGAATTAATTGTGAAATTTTCTAAATTGGGAGGAATACGATCGACACACACACTCTCTCCTCCTATCTCAATCTCTCTATATTTTTGTGCTATATATATAAATATTTCAGTGTTGTGCCGGTCTTTTTTTTTAAACCGAATTCCTAATATTTAGGCGTGGTGTATACGGAGATAGAATTCCCTCTATACTGATGTGATACGTTATTAAAACCGTGATCGATATATTTACAAGAAACTTTTAAATCTATTAAATACTAACACACAAACTAATAGCGAAGAAATATAATATTATAATAATATAATATATATATAATTATATACATAATATATATATAATTTATATATATAAATATATAATTATATAAATAACACATAATATACTAAATCAACTACTAAATATATAAACAATATA
>JABUQX010117103.1:40000-46999 GCA_015478945.1 Trachelipus rathkii
TTTACTTGATTCTTTCAAACCTTTAACTTAAATTATTATTATTATTTTTTATTATTTTAATTATTTTAATTATTTGCGTAACGTCTTATTTTTATTTTTATTTTGGTATTAGGTTTAGGTCCAGCGAACTAACACGTGGCTTTTACGATCCAAACATGCGCATGCGCATTACAAAGCGAGCGAGGGAAGAGAGGAGAGAGAGAGAGAGCAAGAGAGAGAGAGAGAGGAGGAGAGAGAGAGGGAGGAGAGAGAAGGAGAGAGAGAGAGAAAGAGAGGAGAGAGGAGAGAGAGAGAGAGAGAGAGAGAGAGCGGAGTACTATATATATATATATTATTATTATATATATATATATATATATATTATATATATATTATATTTATATAATATATTTAATATATATATATATATATAATATATATTATATTTTATATATATATTATATATTATTTTATTATATAATATATTATATTTATTCTTATTATATATATATATATATATAATTATTATATATATTATATTATATATTATAATATATTCCTTGTTTGACCATGAATTCGGCTTGACTTGCCGGATATCTCTTCGCTACCTAGCTATAACTGCACCTAACTGACGCTATTACGTAACTAACCTATACTAACCTACCTAACTAACTAACTAACTACTAACCTAACCTATACCTAACCTAGCGTAACCTACAGCCTAGATACACATATCTACCACTGCACCTAGCCTCCCTTGAGCTCATCCAGGTACTGATGCCTAGCGTTGGTGGGTATCTGTGCTAACATGAGTATGTAGGTACTGACCTGTATGGTACTATCCTACTTATTTCATCGTGGACACAACACACACACCACAACAACACAAAAAAACCAACACACAGCAACCACACACAGACATTATACTTTACCACCACCACACTTATACTTATACAACAACACACAACACCACACACCAAACAACATTCCTCTGAATTATAACATTCATTATACACACTTCACTTATGCCACTTATACACACATCACTTGATCACTGGCATTTAACCATAGCACTGTACATTTAAACTTATACACAAAGCGGTCACAAACACACACACACACAACAACCACATACACACACAGCCCACTTACCTTATACCACATTACTATGACACTTACTCACATAGACACTTTACACTAATTTACAAACCTTATACACAGTATAAACACGACCAACCCTTTGTCTTCCCCCATGGGTCATTTTAGCCATCATAATTTTTAGAGATATATATTTATTAAAAAATTTTCTGCGAACCTAAACTGTAATATACAGACATTTTTCTATTTTATTAGTATTTTAATTTATATTTTTAAAATTGCATGTAAGAAGAAAAAAACCAGACTATTTATTATAAACATTTTATGTTTCTAACAATTGTACGAATTTTATTAAAACATATAACTCTTACGTAAAAGAGTAATCAGTAAATATTAGAGGTGTTACTAACACTTAGGGGGATTGTTGCTTTTTGTTTTAACTGTTTTACTGCTTTATCATGTTTTACTGCTAACTCATGTTTTACTGCTTAACTTATATGTTTTATAGCTTTAACTCACATATTTATTACATTACATACTTAAGCAGTAAATCAGTAATCAATAGAGGTGTTACTACCTAACACCTAAGGGATTAGGTTTGTTTAACTGCTTTTCTTAACTTTCTGGTTTACTGCTTTAATTTCTGTTTACCGCATTTTTACATATCTTTAAGCAGTAAATCAGTAAATTAATAGAGGTGTTGTTAACTAAGGGATTAGTATGCTTTTGTTTTTTACTGCTTTTACGTTTAACTTTTCCTGCTTTACTGCTTATAACTTCTGCTTTACTGCTTTTAACTTTTGCTTTACTGCTTTAATCATATGTTTTCACTGTTTTAAACTCATATATTTAATTTAACATCTATGTTTTTTTATTTGTTAATCTTTTTTATTTATTTATTATTGTTATTTATTTTATCTTATTTTTATTTATTTCTTTATTTTTAATTATTTTTATTACTTATCTTAGTGTTATTTACTTCATTGCCTATTGTTATTTTTTGAAACCACATTATATGACACTTATCACACTTCCTATGACCATTAACCACACACATTCACTTTCCTTACATTTCCATAGACACTTACATTTTACACTTATACACTCGCGGTCACACACACACACACACACACACACACACACCCAGAATTACTTACACTCACAGACAGATTTACTTACAACTTACACTTATACACTCACACAGATTTACATACACTTGCACACAGATTACCTACCAACACACCACAACACACACACACACAGATTTTACTTACACTCACACAGATTTGCTTACACACGCAGATTTAGTTAAACACATAGTATAATTTATTAAAACATAGACAAAGGATTATATAATTATAGGCTAAGTAGTTATATCACAATTTTACAGAGAGAGGTCGTTCGTTCTGTAAGGAGTGTGGGTTGTTGTGTTTCTCCTGATGGATTGTCAATGTCCATAGATAATAATAATAATAAAGAAATCCGATTAGTTTAAAAAAAACTTTGAAATATTTTTAGTTAATTCGAGTGAATAATATAAATGTAAGTGAAAAATTTGTTATTTTTAAATAAAAAACTTAGAATGATTTTATAAAATACATGTTATGCAGAGAAGAATTATTTTGTTATTTTTTATACTTATTTACATAAGCTAAAGATGATGTTAATAGCAGTGTCAATAGAACAAAACGTGGCATAGGTTGATGTAGAGGGGTGCTAGGTGCTGGTCTACTGATTTACTGATTTATTGCTTTAAGGTAAGTAATAATATGTTTTTAATAAAATTTCATAAATTTTTAGTTTAAAATTTTTAAAACTTATGTTAAAAATTTTTTATAAACAAAAAGTATTACAGTTAATATAAATTCTTTGTTAAGGATATTGATTGATTTATTATGAAGTTTTAAGAATATTGAAATAATTTTTAGCTATATTTGATGAGTAATATAATAGTACGTGCTTAATCTAACAAAATGTTTTTATAAATTATACGTTTTATGTTGTGTAAGTCAATTGCGTGGTAGTAATCTGTGATGTGAGTGTAAGTAAATCGTTGTGTGTGTGTGTGTGTGGTGTAGGTGTGTGTGTGTAGTAAATCTGTTTGTGAGTGTAAGTAAATCTGTGGTGACGTGTAAGTAATTGCGTGTGGTAAATCTGGGTGTGAGTGTAAGTAATTTTGTGTATGTGTGTGTGTGTGGTTGCTGTGTGTGTGTGTGTGACGCATGTGTATAAGTGTAATGTAAGTGTCTAATGGGTAAAATGTAAGTGACCATAGTTGAATGTGTGTGTGTATAAGTGTCATAGTGAACGTGTGTATAAGTGTCATAGTGAAATGTTGTGTTCTAGATAATAATAACAATAGGCATGGAGTAAATAACACTAAGTATATAATAAAAATATAAAAATAATAGAAATATAAAAATATAATAAAATAAATAAAATATAAATAATAAAAGTATTAAAACAAATAAAAACTACATAAAATATAGTTAAAGCAGTAAAACCTATGAGTTAAAGCAGTAAAAGCGTAGAAAGTTAAAGCAGTAAAGCAGAAAGTTAAAGCAGTAGAAAGTTAAAGCAGTAAGCAGTAAAACAAAGATCTATCCCTTAGGTGTTAGGTAAACCTCTATCTATTGATTTATGATTTAACTGCTTTAAGAGTATGTATGTAATGAGTTAAAGGGTAAAGCAGAAATTAAAGCAGTAAAGCAGAAGTTAAGCAGTAAAGCAGGAACAAAGCAATACTAATCTTAAGGTGTTTAGGTAACACCTCTATTGATTTACTGATTTACTGCTTTAAGGTATGTATGTTATAAGATATTGTGAGTTTAAGAGAAAATATAAGTTCAAGCGTAAAACCTGAGTTAAAGCGTAAAAATGAGTTAAAGCGTAAAAGTAAACAAAGCATACTAATCCCTAGGTGTTAGGTAACACTACTATGATTTACTGATTTACTGCTTTATAATCAGTAAGTATAAATGTTTTAATAAAATTCGTACAATTGTAGTAAATAAAATGTTTATATCAGAAACTCTGGTTTTTTTCTTCTTACATGCAATTTTTAAATTTATAATTACAAAAGTATAAGATAAATTGAAAATGTCTGTAATGAGTTAACGTTTTAGGTTGCGAAATGTTTTAATAAAATGTTTTAATAAAATTAGCGATGGGCTAAAATTGACCCTGGAAGACCAAAGGTTGGTCGTGTGTTTATACGTGTGTATAAATGTAAATGTAAGTGTAGTGAATGTGTGTAAAGTGTCATAGTGAATGTGTGTATAAGTGTAGTGGTGTGTGTATGTGGTTGTGTGTGTGTTTGTGACCGCTTGTGTATAGTGTAATGTAAAGTGTCTATGGGTAATGCAAGTGTCATAGTAATGTGTGTATAAGGTGGGCATAGTGAATGTGTGTTAAGTGAATGTGTGTTATAAGTGTCATAACGTGAATGTGGTGTGTGTGTGTGTGTGTGTGTGGATGGATGTGTGTGTGTGTATAGTATATGTGTGTGTTGTGTGTGTGTATAAGTATAGGTGTGTGTGGTGTTGGTGTGGTGTGTGTGTGTGTGATGTGTCCACGGCTGGAAATAAGTTAGGAAAGATCCATACAGGTCAGGTACCTACATGCCTCATGTTAGCACAGATACATACCAAAGGCTAGGCATCAAGTTACGCTGGATGAGCTCAGGCGGGGTGGGAGGCTAAGGTGCAAGTGTAGATAGGTTAGGCTAGGTGTAGGTGTACGCAGGTTAAGGTTAGGTTAGGTTTAGTTAGGTTGTTAGGTTATGGTTAGGTTAGGTTTTTGGTTAGGTTAGGTTAGGTTTAGGTTAGGTTAGGTATGTTTAGTTAGGTCAGGTTAGGTGCAGTTTTAGGCCTAGGTGTGGCTGGGTATAGGTGTATGGCAAGGTTAAGGCCGAATATCATGGTCAAACAAGGTTAATATAATATATATTATAAATTATATATATATATATATATATATATATATATATAAATATATATATATATATATATATATATATAGTAATATGCCTCTCTCTCTCTCTTCTCTCTCCTTCTCCTCTCTTCTCTCTCTCTCCTCTCTCTCGTCTCTACTCTTCTCTCTCTCTCTCTCTAGCTCGCTGGCTTTGTAGATGCGCATGCGCATGTTTGGATCGTAAAAGCCATGTTAGTTCGCTGGACGAAACCTAATACCAAAAATATAAATAAAAATAATTCTCGTTACGCAAATAATTAAAATAATTAAAAATAATAAAAATAATTAAAATAATTCAAATAAAATGAATAAAATAATTCAAATAAAATGAATAAAATTATTCGAAGTCAAGGAGATAAACATAATGCCCGGGACGTCTGCAGTGATTTTTCGGTTCGAGGTTTCACTTATGGGATTTCCAGGATGAGAGATGTTTAAAGAAATAATAAAAATAATAAAAATACGTCAATAATTAAATTAATTCAAATAATTAAAATAATTAAATCAAATAAAAATGATTCAAATAAATTTTCAGTGTCTCAAATACGTCTAAAAGTGTAAATGCTTTCGAAATGGTCCGCAAACGAAACTGTCTCTCTCTTTCTCTCTCCTTCCTCTCTCTCTCTCTCTCTCATCTCTCTCTCTCTCTCCTCTTCTCTTCTCTCTCTCTCTCTCTCATCTCTCTCATATATATTATATATATATATATATATATTATATATATATATTATATATATATATTTATATATATATCTATATATATATATATTATATATATATAATATATATATATATATATATATATATTATATTATATATTATTATTATTATTATTATTTATTATTATTATTATTATTATATTATTATTATTATTAATTATTATTATTTAATTATTGGGAAGCCGGACTTGTTTTTATAACTTGACAAATTAAATTATGTATTTCTCAATTCGTACGATGGACGGTGGTTAAGGTCAGGGTTTGCCTCGGTGAGAGGTCAGTATTTTATTTTGCTTTATGACCGTGGGGAACTCGAACAATATAAAGACGTTAGGTTGAGGTGGTAAGGAAGTTTTGAAGCCAGATGGAAGGGATGGTGAAAATTCGTGAGTAGGACCACGTGGGTGGCGGGTGTGTGTGTGTGGTGTGTGTGGTGTGTGTGTGTGTGTGTGTGTGTGTTGTGTGGGTGGTGTGTGTTGTGTGTGCAGAGGGTGGCGGGATGGAGCGGCTGGGACATAAGGGGGGGATGTGAACTACGTTCAGGGGATCGGGAAACGCGCCGGGCGGGAACGCGGCGGCAGAAACGCGGCTGGCTTGCGATTCGCACCTGTGGGTGCGGCGGATTCGAAACAACAAGGTTAAGACATCAAAAAAGGGCTAAGTCCCTAAAGGAAGGACAGAAAATTAACGTGGGCAAAAAATGACCCATGGTCGAAAAAATTAGGGTGGGGTTCGTACAACGGTTGCTAACGCAACCGTTTAGCGCGCCCTTTCTTCGAAAGGCCTAAAAATTAGGGTTTGCCAAAAAATTAGGGTGGCCAAAAAATAACGTGGGAAAAAAAAGGTCAAGGTCAGGTCGGTTTTTTGGTTTTTGGGTTTTTTTCGGGTGGGTGGGTTTTTGGGGTGGTGGTGGGTTTTTGTTTGGGTGGTTTTTTCGTTGGGTGGGTTTTTTGGTGGGTGGGTTTTGGGTGGGTTTTTCGTAGTCCAATATGCTTGCCCTACTACTACTGATGTTTTCTTTATTATATGAAAATTAGTTAACAAGAATTATTATTAAAATTCATATGAATAAATAAAATGAGTAAATTTTGTTAATTGGAACACAGCAAGATGAGGATTCAAGATTTTATTCTACAAATTCCATCCCTCATTATTGAATATTTTGTAGAGCTTATTGGTCTTATATTTCAATTATATCATCACACACCTTCTCTCCCCAAGATTGGGGGTA
>JABUQX010117104.1:0-34484 GCA_015478945.1 Trachelipus rathkii
GTTTTTGTATTATAAAAAAAAAAATAATTTATCTCAGTAGATATAGGTTTAATGCTTAGGTTAGGTTAGGTTAGGTTAGGTTAATTCTGAATAGCGAGATATCGTTTACAAAATTTTGATATTTAATATGAACGTGAAAACTTGATTTTATTATTCGCAAACAGTTTTCACGCGGGTTTCGTGCGTGTGATTTTCTTTATTTTAGCGTAAGAACCTAACTACGTGAGGTACTTTTTCTTCTTTTTTCGTACCAGTAATATCAAGAACAGAGTCTAATAGCACGGTCACAACACGAGCGTAGGACAGTTTCTAGTATCCGCGGGAGCCAAACGTAACTTAACGACAACTTTTTAAGGGCTATAAAGTTAACCTAGGTTTTTTTAAATTTGCGTTATTTTTGTGTTCTTTTTTCTAATTGGAACAAAACCTACGTGATTTTCTGCCATTTTTGCGTATAAAATGTCGTTTCGTATAGTGTAAAAAACACTAAGAACAACAGTTTTTTTTACGCAAAATTCGAAAGCAAAATTAAAAAGCATGTGCGAAAAAGAGTTTTAAAAACCAATTTTTGCGTAGAAAATAACGTTCTAGTGTAAGGGCTTTTTAGGTTTTAGGTTTAGGTTTAGGTAGGTTTTAGGTTTAGGGTGATTGAGTGATTGAGGGTTGAGGGGTGTTAGGCTGGTGGAGGGCTTAGGTTAGGTGGTTAAGGTTTAGGTTATGGTGTTTTCAGTTGTTTAGGGTGTTTAGGTGGGTGTTTAGCGTTTAAGGTAGTTAGGTTTAGGTTTTTAGGTCGGGTTTGGTTATGCGTTAGGTTGTGTGTATGTTAGGTGGTGTGAGGGTTAGGTTTAGTGTTATTGTTTTTGTGAGGTGGGTTAGGTAGGGTCTTATGGTTAGGTTTATGGTTGTTTTAGGTTTAGGTGTTTAAGTGTAGGGTTAGTTTAGGTTAGGTTCGGTTATTCGGCTGGTTGTTCGGTTAGGGTTAGGGGTCATTGTGTTTAGGTTAGCGTTATATGTTTAGGTGTAGGTGTGGTGTGTGAGGTTGTAAGTTATTAGGGAGGATTAGGGATTAGGTTAGGATTAGGTTGTTTTAGGGGTTGTGTAGGGTTAGGGTTAGGGGTATTGGTTGTGATGGTTATGGGATTTTGGTTAGGGTTTTGTTTTGAGTGCTAGTTAGGTTAGGGTTGGTTTAGGATTTAAGGTTTGGTTAGGTTACGGTTAGGTGTGGGTGTAGGGTTAGGTTGAGGGTGTGTATGTAGGTTAGGTAGGTTACTGTTTTTGTAGGTTAGGTTTAGGTATATTGGTTTGGAGGTTGAGGTTTAGGTTAGTTAGGTTGTATGGTTAGTTGTTGGTTGTTGAAGGGTGTGTATGGTTTAAAGGTGTCAGGTTAAGGCGTGTGAGAGTCGGTTTTAGGTTAGGTTTAGGTTGGTTAGTTAGTTAGGTTAGGTTAGGTTAGGTTGAGGGTTAGGTAGTGTAGGTTAGGTTAGTTACCGGTTTAGGTTAGGTTAGGTTAGGTTAGGGTGGTAATTAGGTTAGGTAAGGTTAGGGGGTGTAGGGTTATGTGGTGTATGGTTAGTGGTTTATGTGTTAGGTTTAGGGTTAGGTGTGGCTTTTAGGTATTAGGTGGGGTGGAGGGGGTGTGAGTTAGTTCATTTTGGGATGTTGTGTGTAGGGTTATTTTATGGCTTAAGGGTTACGGTGGTTTAGGTTTATGGTTGGGGGTGTAAGGTTGGTATTGGGGTTTATGGTTGTTTGAGGGGTGTGAGGGTTATGGGGGGTGTTTATATTGGTTTAAGGTTAGGGCGTTCTGGGGTTAGCGGTGTAAGGTCTGGTATGGTTTGAGGTTATGTGTTTAGTTGAGGGTTGTAGTGTTAGGTTAGGGGTGTTAAGGTTGTTTTAGGGTGGGTTTTTAGGTTAGGTTAGGTTAGGGGTGAGTGTTTAAGGTTAGGGTGGAGCTTAATGGATTATGGGCTTTTAGGGTGTTTTAGGTTAGGTTTTTATGTGTTTAGGTTAGGTTGAGGTTAAGGTATACGTTCACTAGTGACCTATGAATCTATTCGAAAATACACTCTTTTTCGACACTGCACAAACTAGGAACAAATTATACGTAATTTATTGTGGTGTTTGCCTTGGTTCGGTCTAAAGACGTATAGGTTTGTGTTTCTTTCTATTCCGTAATTCACCTCTTAAAGATTTCACGTAGCGATAAATCCTCTACCGTTAGAGTTTTTTTTGTCTGTTTTTGCGTCTTTCTACCAGTTTGATCTCATTTATATCTCGAGCCATAGGAAGTCTTTGGTGAAAAATTTCTCATTTTCTTGTCTCTTGCATATTTTTATGTTTATAATTCTATTCTTTTAAGTAACATGTTTTTTTTTGGTTACATAAATTCTGTCATATAGAATTTATGCCTTTCTTAAAGAAGAAGTGCAAGTTTACTGGTTTTTTGTTTTTAAAATAGGGAACACTTTGATTCTTTCCCATTTACCTGCGCATTATAGATTACGAACGGCCCCGTCTGCGGTTCTGGTAATAAATTATTTTGCGGAAAACGTATAGAGCCTCGTTTACGTGAGAATGTTCCAGTTGATTCTGTTTGTTTGTTTGTTAATTTGTTTATCGCAAAAATGGAAACCTCTCACGTTTGGGAATACATCTTATTTTCTTTCCATTGCAACGTCTATAGTTTTTTCCTTAAAAAATGTTCACTTCTTTATATACGATATAACTAAAGCAAAATTCGTCTTGTAATTTTTTCCTTTTTTTTCGTAGGAAATTTTCGCCAGTTTCTTGTTTCCAAAATGTAAACGTATTCTCCTACGCATCGCTTATTATATCACTGACCCGGGCTTTTGGATGTCGGAAGAAATTTATTGGCGAAAATACGAAACTCTCGCGTGATGATTTTTTCCGTTCATTGAGATTTTGTTTGATTTTTTTAATTGTAAATTAAATGCGAAGAGGTGTATCGTGAATATATATATGCCTTAATCTCATGCAACTGTTGAGTCTTTTTTCCCCCTTACATAATTCCAAACCAGTAATTTTTTTACGTTAAAAATATAAAAATTTCCCGTGTAATTTTACTTACTTTCTGGGTCCTGTTATGGGAAATTTCTCCGTCGAAGTTTTGGTTAAAGAAACAAGTTACGATTCTTCGAACCGAGCTGAGGGTGTTTAAACGAACCCCTATCGTTGAAATAATATATTTCGCGGAATAATAAAATATTTTATGATTTAGACGCATTTTTCTTCCTTATTTTGAGTTTCTTCGGAGACTTCTATATCGTCAAGGACATGAAACTTTCTCTGCTGTGTAAAATTGGGTTCTTAATTTTTCACCTTCAAACGCATTAGTTCTTCCTTAGAGATATATAATCCTTATATAGGCTACCTTTTGTCATTAACGATATAAACTTGATAAATTTCTCGTCTGTAAAATTTCCTATTTTTTCGTGCGACTATTCCCGGGTATTTTGTTAAAAATTAAAGAAAACGATTCTCACTGGTCGCATTAAACAACCCATTGGGGTACGTGGAATTTTAATTTGCGAAAATATAAACGAAACATCCATCTTATCTGGTGTGACGATTTCCCACTCGATGAGCTTGCTGCGTCATTTGTGATAGCGGCTCAAATGAATCTAGATTACCTCGGTGGGGTTACATTCTCTTAATTTTCCTTCAACTTTGTATAGTCGGCTTCCTTAGGATAAATAAAACATCTTTTTTTTTTTTATCGATTAAATTTTTTAATAACTTAATGTTATAGAATTCTCTAATATTTTTTTGGGTTTAGCGAACACCTCGCCCGGGGTTTTCTTCTTAGATAAATAAAGAAAATCTCGTTGTTTTTTGTCTGCTCTTTAACAAATCTCGCCGTGATATCTTGCTAAAAAAACGAAAACACCTCGCGTTGAAGATTTCCCCAATCGAGTTCCTCGTTGGATTTTTAAACGCCGAAAAAGGAAACTCCTCTGCTACGGATATTACTTCCAAAATTTACTTAATTTTCTTAATATTGTTCTCCTTAACATTAGTTATCTATAAATCTAAAGCAAGATTAATTAATCTCGTGTAAAAATTCTTCATTTTCCATACAAATTTCACCGGTTTTGTTAAAAAAAAGAGGAAAGTAATAACGATTCTCGCCCGCCTTAAAATCAGATGTTATCCCGCGTGGTAGATATTTGCGAAAAATAACGAAAACGTCCTGCGTGAGCTATTTCACTCATCGCAGTTCCTTCCTCAAGTTCGAGATTTAACGCCATAGGAATTACAAACCTTGGGTTTGCGAAATCATTAATTTTACCATCAACGTATTTGTCTTTACAAAAATCATCTTTTTTCTATTTCGGGATAATATAAAATGTTTGTATAATTTTCCTGTTCTTTCCGAATCGAAACTCGCGTGTTGTTGGTATACAATAAGAAACGATTACTCTGGCGGCGCCTATTCAAACACGAATCGGGGGTGGAAATTATTTTTTGAAAAAACACAAAACCAAGCGTGAGGTTTCATTCGAGTCCTCGGGTGAATTGTACGTTCACTATTAAATAGGGAAAACCTTCCGTGCGTAATTTTTCCCGGTTTAAATCGGAAACCTTTTCTTAGTTTTTTATCCTCTATCCAATGGAAATCTATCAAGTGGTTTTAACCGATGTACATAAACAACCTCGCCGGGGAGATTATTTTTCGTTCGTTTTTTTCGTACAGAAACTTCGCCGTATTTTGTTAATCAGAGAACACCGTATTTCCACCGTCTCACCTTAAATCACTAATACACCTATCGTAAATTATTTCGAGATAAATATAGAAAATCTCGCTGGTAACTATTACATCTACTATGATATTCAAGTAGCACGTGAGGTCAATATTATACCGTAAAAATTTCAAAGTATTGTACAAGATGTGAGAAAAATACTGAATTGTAAATTTGTAAAACTCAAATTTTGTGTTAATTTAGAATCAAATATATCGACATTCCATAATAGTAACCTTGTACATCGGTGTCAGATAGGTAGAAATGAACTATGATATAACGCAAATAAATTTTTTTTATTACATCGATATATCGATATAACCTTATGCTTTTACAAAATTATTTTAATGTATAAATCATCGATAACAGTTACCAAGTGTTCGTCGTGCAAACATCATATATTATATATATAGGTGAACTGAACCCATTTGTATTACGGAGTGAGAGGACTCCAAGCGCGAATGTCATTGCTCTCGTTTCTCTCCCACAACTTGCGCGAAAATAACGTTTTCCTTTCGGTTAGGAAGGGTTGTTATTTAAGGAAGGCCTTTAAGACGGACAATCCTTTGTTGCTAATCTTCTTCGGCTCTGCGTAGACCAGCAGATGTCCCACTTGCAACATCCCCAGGCTTTTCAGGTAAATTGTATTGATTGTTTGCTAGGGTTCCATCTATGAATAAGCGTGACCTCATACTCGTTCCGTACTTGTCGATATATTGTCTCGTGCGGTCCCGGCGTCCCTGCTATGGTTAAACGACACAATCTTCTCGCAGCAGTTTTGGAATCCTATACATTCTGCTATACACCACCCAAAACGATACGGATGCATGTTCCCTCTAGTCCAATCGTATAGCGTTTGTTATCGGAAGATCATAATATAATTGATTTCGTGTCGCGCATTATTATCATATACATCCCATAAAAGTTCAAGAGTCTTCTATATAACTATTATATGGGACCTGAGCCCATCGTGTTTTCTTCTAAAACTAAATGCCAGTCTGCCTCGACAGACTTTCGTCCACATTTCTCAGCTATATTATATTATATTTACATTTGTTTAGTATCGCATCAAAATTATTTGAGAAGCACTGGCCATGTGACCTTTCATTAGTTTGAGACTTCAAAATAACATTCTTTTCTTTCTCCCATTATCTTTTTTGCGGTTTACCGAGCTCAAGGTTTGATTGAAGACATAATATTAATATTATTAATTCGACAGGTTCGTCATCATCGAACCGGAATTAACTAATAATTTTTTGGTGGTCATAATTTGCAGGCTGATGACGAAAAGAAGATAAAGAGTCGAAGTGATTTGCCAATTTATAAAGAAAAATTTAGATCGGCTGGCGCTTATTCTTTTCATTATAAAAAGATTTATTTAACTAAAAAATAATTTTTAATTTACATTATTCTTATAAGTTTTTAATTTTAATAATCCTTTTTTATATCACAAAATTCCTTTTTCGTGAAGAAGTTATGATAATTGTTCCGCGGGAGTTGGTTAAGTTCCGTCGAGAAAAATTCTTGAACCAATTTCAAGAGCGGGTTTTGATTCCGTTGATAAACTTCGGTGGATAATAAACGGTCTGGGTGGTCTTATCATGCTCTTCGGTAACGTTGTAATTTCTGCTGGGCATTTTTTTTAAACGAGTTCCGGAGCATGATAGATAAATGGTGGACGGAATCCTCGCCGAAGTAGAGAGCCTCTCGGCTATACTAACGTGATGTATATTTGCTCACTATCTTTCGCTTTTGATAGGTCGATAGGGTCTAAACTGCGAAAATTCTAAATTTCACATCCCCCGAAAAAAAAAACTCGCGGTAGTAACGACAAAATATTTTATTTTGCACCCCATCCTCCCTTTTAGTAAAAGTAACGTTATTTTGTTTCGTGCTTTCGCGCGAAACCGAACAATTTAATATTTATTTAATTTTTGTTTAATGACATTATTCTTTTTTTTTTTCAGTCCTCCACAAAATACGCATTTTTTTATTAATCTTTCATTTTTTTATCATTGACAAATTAAAAAAATAAAAAAAAGTAGTATTATTTATTTTCGGCTAAATTATTATAGTCGAATCTGGCGTCAAATGGCGAAAATATAAATTTCAATTAATTGTTAAATCTAGTGAAAAGAATACTAGCAAAATAATATTTTCGTTCCTTAAGCGAAACTTTTTTTCGAAGATAACCCAAATATAAAATAAAATTATAATTATAGAAAATATTGAACATTGTATTCCAGCCTAAACGATAGCTTAAGCTTAACACTATATGACGTCATAATCGTGTGATTAACGGATTAGATGAAGCAGAATTACTGTATTTGAAAAGCAAAGAAAACAGAAAGTGTTATATTTGTATTTAACTATCCAAAATAGCCAAATAGTTTTGTTAAGAATGGAAACTGATATTAATTCACTTCGATCTATGGAATGTGTGTCTAGTTTTTCACGAAATAATCGCGACTCTTTGTAATATTTTTTGCGTGTAGCTATATCGTTTTTTAAATACTAGTTTATATTAAAGTTAGCGTATAGAGCCCTTCGTTTTCTTCAATTCGGGACTCTATCGACGTACCTCGGATTTGTACTTGTTCATTCATGGGCTGTTTTTGTTTTTTTACATGTTCGAGTTGCTGGAATATCCTATCCTTACAGTTGTTCTTTTCGTTCCCTTGATCTGTTCGTGCTTTATTCCTTCCGCCATTATAGTTGACCGACATTTTATTTTGGAAACCAACCACTCTTTTTGTCGCTTTTGTTCCATTTTTCTTGTTGATATCCCACTTATGCAGATTTGACCATTTGTGTTGAAGGTTTTGATTTAGGTAGATTTTAATTATTTTTTCATCACTTAACATTGTTATATATTTTTTTTTCTTATTAGTATGAAATAATTAATATATATTGTATATATAATTATATAATAAATGCTATATTGCTATATTCATGTATATATGAGCATATAAATTGATGAGATTACATTACTTTTTTTCAGAATAAAATTCATGTTTAATATTATATTTTTTTAGTGATTTTTTATTATCTCTTTTATTTTTATTGTTATATTATGTAGTTTTTTATTATTTATAATATTTTATTATGTATCTGTATATATATTTATATTATAGATTATATATTACTGTTGATAGCCTATATCTATTATTAAATTATTGTTTTTTATAGGGTATTTTTTTGTATCAGTGTTAAAGGGCTGAGCGTAAATAGAAGGTTCTGATAGAAGGATTTTAATCTGTGTGCTTGTGTGGAGTGAAAATTTATGAATAGAAATTTTTTAATTATATAACGTTGTATGGTATTATTCGTAGGTGTGTCGATCTCACTTTTGTTGCTGTATAGTAAAGTTGTTTGGTGAATATAGTGTTAAGGTTCGTTGTTAGATGTCTGTCAAATAAGTGATGGTGTGTTTTTGTATAGTGGATGTTGTATGGTGAAGTTGTGGTTGTAGGCTTATGGTGTTGGTTTGAAATATGTATGATTGTTGTATGATTTTTTTTGAGCTGTTCGTTGTATAAATGCTTCAAATATATGATAATGTGTTTTCTTGTTTTTCTTAAGAGATTCTTGGTGTAGACGTCCATTATCTTTGTTAAGCCCTCGCGAATGAAAGGTTAATGTGAGTTACATTCCTCTATTATTTCATAGTGGAATGTGATAAGTTTTTTGTATTCGATAGGTAAGTTAGAGTAATTATTTAATGTTGGACCTCGATGAAATAAACCTAGTAGCTGGCCGCTCTTGTACGCATATACCTCAAAGGTTCTATGGTGTGTTAATCGTCCTTCTGTTGAGACTGTATTAAATATTGAATGATTTGGTTTTTGGGCGCCCGGTTTCGATGTGAATATATGGAAAAGCGGGCGGAGTAGGTTTCACTCGTCAGAATTCCTGGGAGTGGTCAAGACAAAAGTTTGAAGCCCATATGTTTAGATGTAGCCGACAGATTATGCGCTTGCCGGTACACGACGCTTTTTAGGCGTCAATTCGAGTAAATTGTTAATGTTTGATGGTGTCACTTGCGATTCCGATCAAATAATGGATCTGTGAATGTTCTTCTCCCGAGACTTTCTATCTTCCCTTCTTTAAAGTGTTCAAACACTCGCATAGGATCAAGAGTGGGGATGCATCGAACGGAACTGATCTATTTACTTTTAAGGCGTATACGAGGGAGAAATGGCAAGAGAGGCTAGTTGTACTTGAGAATTATGCGTTTCTAGTTTTTACCAGTCACTGCGAATCTTGACGTAGAAATAATTGGATAAGCTTGAAAAGATTCATAAGCGAGCTCTTGAGAAGAAAATATAGACTCGCGTATAAAGTTAGGAAATTAAAGAAATGTGATTTTTGACAAATCGAGATTGTTCATATGTGAATTTTTGTAAGACTAATAAAAATGGAGGTCGGGATGGAGCTATGGTGAGTTTCAAGATCGTCGAAGAGTTTCAAAAATCGTTTTAAGAATGTTTTTGCTATATTTGTTCTAGGAGAAATTTTTTTTTCTTCTAATCCTATCATGAACGATTCCTGCATAAACTACCAAAAGGGCCCTTTTGTTTTAATCCATATATATCGTTATTATTCAGATTGATATCGAATCGTCGAATGTTATAATAAATGATGTACACATTCTACTAGTTTGTTCATTGTTATTCTTTTTCAAAAAGGTCTGAAAGGATTTTTTGGATTAAAGTTGTGGATGACGTCTATTCTTTTTTTTGTGATAAATTATTATTTTTTTATTTTATGTTTTTTTCTATGGGTTTTTTAGTTTCAAACGGCAGGTCCCTAATATAAAAATAAAGTTACTTTTAAAACGAAGTTCTAAGGGGGGGGTTAATTATTTATGGTCTTGTTGACAGGAAAATATACCTTCGTACGGTCGAAGATTGTACTAGCCTTCCGTTTATGACTCTAAGCACTTTTTGTTCAATATCGTGAATTCACCAATGATTACAGATGTCCTCTATCTCAATGGTCGAATAGAAATTTTGTATATAGGATAATGAGTTGGCGTAAGGCAGATTCACAGGGTGTAAAAACGATAATGTGTAAAAAAATATTTTAGAAAATAATTTATATATTTCGCGGAATTTGTATGTAAAGATATTGTTAGTTTTCTATTCAATTTTTTCGAGATTTTTTAGTAACCTTTTGCGGCATGTGGCTGCACGTGGTTAGATGGACTTGGTGTCGTGGCATGGTGCGTCTATTTGCAGGCACATCTGTAATTTCGCGTACAGATAGATTTAAAATTTTTCCCGACTCGATAAGGGGGAGTGTTGATCGATATTGTCCGACCTCTTATGGACGGTTCAGTAGATATCGTTGTTAATAGTTATCTTCATGACTTGGATGTTTGTGTGTTCGAAGAAAGAAATACTATTTTACTTTATTTAGTCGGGTGGCCCGGAGTGCTTCGCAGGTTTCTCGCTGAGTAACTTGCGTTAGAAGAGCTTCTGTTGTCTGGTGTGACTTTGTACGCGCAAGGGATAGGCCTTTATAATTGCGTTGGTTTGTTGTGTCGGGTGGGTTAGGGCTTTTTGCGGTATGTTACATTTTTTTCATTAAGTGCGTGATAACCTTCAAGCTGTGTAGTTTTCTTGTTATTCAGAGTGATGGATTTACATACTAAGTCCCACGTAGCGCGATTTGAGACAAATATGCGCGGAAAGTGCGGCGGTGACTTGTCTGTATGGTATAAAGATTATGAAAACTATTTGCCAAACTAGAAAAAATGTAAACTCTGATCTTTGCACAAGATTTTTTACTGTGCCCATGCCGATAACGCAATCTGTGGTTGTCCAAACAGCGGGTCATCGGAGTGGTTTGGTTTTACGGTTGTAGTTAAGAATGCTGGCTCGCACACATCGCGGAGTTTTCCAGATATATTGCGATAGTTTAAACATTTTATATTAATTATTACGAAATTACAGAATAATTTCGAGGTGAGCTCGGCCCTCGCCGTATTTTGGACCTCATTCCGAGCCAAGGATCGCGAAGTGGGAAATTCCGATTACAGTCCTTCAAAGGAGTTTGCCTAATAGGGCGTTAGCAAACTCCTGTGGAATATTAGCGGCCTGCAGGAATTTTATCTATTATTAATCTCAGCTGATCACGTGAAGTGTTTCAAATTATGCGGCCTCTGGAACTCAGTACAACTGGGAGGTCGAAACGACGACCTCCTGGTGGCAGAGAACACGCTAATAATGTCCCTTTCTCGATCTGCCGCTTGTTATCGTTTTTCGAAATGCAACAAATCTCTCAAGCGGGTGACTCGAAGGGAATGATGCTTGCATCTCGCGTTTCGTCCCCATGGCAGGGAGGGGTTGTTGTCCGAATGCGCCCTTGCAAAAGCAGAAGCAGCAGCCAAGCAGAAACTTTAGAAACAATAGCTGAAAGCTGCTGGAAACAGAAACAGAAACATCGATGCTGTAATTGCGCGGAAACAGAAAGAGGAGTTTGTAATCAGCAGAGGCGGAGGCAGCAGAGGCAGAAGCAGCGGAATCAGTAGAGGTAGAGGGGGCAGAAGTAGAAGCGGCAGAAGCAGTACGGTCTTCAACGCCATCGTCGTGGTCTTCGTCATCGTCGTCGTCGTTGTCATCGTCGTGGTCGTCGTCGTCGTCGTCTTCGTCGTTAAAATCTATCAATCGCAGACTGAAAAAAGGAATAAGAGACCATATGAAGCTAACCAAATTATTATTTGGTGATTTTTCGAACAATATCTCGTCCACGGAAACCTGGAGTTTTGCGAAAGACACGCAATGCACAGTTTGTTTAGACAAGGGAGTGGAAATTACATTTTTACCTTGTACTCACATGGTAACGTGCTCTTCTTGCGCACTCGCTCTCAAGTCGTGTCCAATCTGTAAGAGGGTTATAAAGTACGCCTTCAAGCCGATCATTTCATTTAAACCTTTGTTGGTGTACAAAAATAATCTTTGAAATAATTACATTTTATAGCCTTTATTACCCTTTTTATTTCTCCTGTTTCAATTTGGTTATTAATGAATCTTCGAGGCAACATAAATTCTTTAATATTATTTTACCCCAAAAAGAAATTCTTTCTTCAATTTTATTATGATATAGTAACGTTTTATCAAGTCCCAATGAAGACACAACTTTAAGATATTCCTGAAAAAATTTCGTGTTCGGGTATTTAGACCGAATTTAAGACAAATACAACATCGGAACAGATGAAATGTCAATAAATTGTTTTCATTTTGGAGTAGAATTTAAAAAAATATAAAAAAATAAATAAAACAATTAGAAAAAAATTATATTTTTATTACATTTTTATTAAATTATCGTTGACGAAAATCACGCATTTCGCACTTTGCAAATTACTAAATTTTTAATGTGTATTTGTAGCGAAATAAAGTTTCATCGTAGTTGGAGCCGATTGTCAAAAATCGTCTATTTTTAAAAACATTTTTAAAAGTAAATGCGTTTTTATCATTGTTTCGAGAGGAGATACACGATTAATCCATTAGGTATAATAATAAATTTAAAAAATACTTTAAAATATAGTGGAATTTAAAAGTATAAGAAAGTGAATTTCCTATTCATTTCTTTAAATTGGGAGCCGCTTATATAAACGGCGCGTCGAACGCCCTAGGGCACTAGTGTCTGCAAACCCGTCGTCTAGACAGTATCTACATCCGAAGAGATTATAAATTTCCTTTCAGATGACGCGGGTTGACGATAGCCGACCTCGGCGGTCTAAAACTTTTACATGGCCGCAGTCCGATTTTTTGTTCGAAGAAGAAAGACTATTTACCTTTGTAGATTGGCCCGTATCTTTCATTTCTCCCGAAGAACTGGCGAAAGAGGGATTTTTTTACTTGCGAAATGAAGACCACTGCGCTTGCGCATTTTGCAATCATATTGTCAGTCAATGGGCACTAGGAGATACTCCGAAAAGAGAACATTTAAGCAAAAGTCCCCATTGTAGATTCGCTCGAGGAAAAGAAACCCAAAATGTTCCGATAGGGGGAAGAAATCGGGTTTCGGCGCATACCAGCAGTAGCGCATCAACCAATGGCACCGAAAGGAGAGGTTTAGGGAGAAGGGCTGCGGCGAGCGAATCGCCAAAAAATTACGACTGTTTGAACATTTTAACTAATTCTTCGAATGAAAATATTTCGATGGAGAGTCTCGGCATTCATCCTTTTTTTGGACCCTCAGCCGAGCAATTCGCGTGGCCAGAAAAACGTTTAGAGTCCTTCAGAGGATGGCCTAATAGGGTTAAGCAGACTCCGGAAAAATTGGCGGAAGCGGGATTTTATTATTACAAACTCAGCGATCACGTGAAATGTTTCTATTGCGGCCTCGGACTTAAAAACTGGGAGGCGAATGAGGATCCGTGGGAGCAACACGCTGAATGGTCGCCCGACTGCCTGTTTGTTACGTTTTTTAAAGGCACCAAATTCTCGAGTGGGGCTCGAAGGAAGGATACCGCTTCTCGCGCGAATTGGAGGGACGTGTCGTTGTCGAATACGGCAGCGGAAGCAATAGCGGTAACGGCAGCAGCGGAAGCTGAAGCGGCAGCAGCGGAAGCAATAGCGGTAACGGCAGCAGCGGAAGCTGAAGCGGCAACAGCTGAAGCTGAAGCGGCAACAGCGGAAGAAGAAGCACCAGCAGCTGAAATTGAAGCGGCAGCACCAACCTCGTCGTTGCCGTTATCGTCATTGTTGTTGTGGCCTTCGCAGTCTCCTTCGTCGCCTTCGTCGTCGCCTCCGTTGTCACCTCCGTTGTCGCCGCTGTCATCGATATCGTCGTTGCCGTCGTTATTGTCGTTGCCGTCGTCGTCGTCGTCGTCGTCGTCGTCGTCGTCGTCGTCGTCGTCGTCGTCCTTAGATTCGTATATTGAACGGAATGCGATCGAGACACGCATTATTGAAAACGCTATTGGAAATTCTGCATCGATACCCGCAAATCATAGCAATCTACCTAATGTCGATGATCCCATACAACTGGTTACTGAAGTAGCTACGCCCGTCTCTGAAGTGAACATTGCCTCGTCGACGGAAACCCAGAGTTTTCCGAGAAACATGCTTTGCATAGTTTGTTTAAAAAATGAAAGGGAAATTACCTTTTTACCTTGCGCCCACATGGTAACGTGCTCTTCTTGCGCACTCGCACACACGTTATGTCCTTACTGTAAAGAGGCCATAAAGTACGCCTTCAAATCGTTCATTCAATGAAAAACATTGTAGGTGTTTTGTTTAAGAATTATTGATATATATATTTTTTTATATTGTATCTTATTACAGTTCTTCAAATAAATTTAAATTTCTATAACCTATTTTAACGATTTTATTTTTTCATGTTTCAATTTATTTCATTGACGTATCTTCGAGGTTAGGTATATTTAATCTTAAAGATTATATTTTATAATAAAAAATATTCTTTCTTCAATTTTTATTATTCTAACTATATTGACGTTTCTACGATCCAAAATGATGACATAACTAAGAGAAATCAAGTTATAAAGCATGCTCGAAATTAAACAAAAGCTGCATCGAGGAATTCTCCCAAATTTGGTCTTCACCTAGGGCGTTTGCTAAAAAACACTGCTTTTAACCAACTGGTGTTTGAATCTCTAACCGAGTATCCTAAAATGCCAATTACTGGAAAACATTTGTAATTGGGGGGGGGGGAGCTGTTTATATGACTAATCCAATAGGTATTAATAGATTGAAAAAAAAATTCAAACGTATATAAAAAGATTTAAAATTGAAAAAAAATATTTAACAACAATTATTATTTTTTTTTTTTTTTTTTTTTAAATAATCGTTAATATAAAACACGCGTCACTCACGCTGAGACACTGGTGCTTGAATACCTCCGATTTAGATGTAGTTGCGAGTACATACTCCCACTGACCGAATTTTCGCTCGAAGAAGATAGACTGTTCGCTGTTTTCAAATATTGATGATATCCCAAAGTCAAGGAAAACACGATGACCGAAACTCTTGTTTTAAAAAAAATCAAACGTGGGCCCGAAAGCGATAAGCTGGTTCGTAAGCGAAGAGCGAAGGGTTGCCCATGTTATCCTGAAATTTTCAACGCCTTAAATGTTAGTCCGCAACTATTCATACATTTGATGGCGATGGCAGAAAATGACCAGTGCGCAATTCATCCTGATAACACTGATGATGATGCGTCTGAATCGATCACAACTAATGAAACAAAACTGGAGACCATCGAGGGTGTCAGCCAAAAAAAATTACAAGACCGGGGTATAAATGCAATTCCCACTAGCAGCAACTACAATATCGAAAACGATAATAATGAAAATCGTGTGTCGGCAGCCTCAAAACCAACAACGAATAATTTACCGAATATTGACGATTTCATTATATCACCTACAAGGGTAGCTGTGCCTGCGTCATCACCATCGTCATATCATCATCAATCACCAACCACCATTATTAATCAGCGAGTCGTATAAAAATTCGGTCATCATCATTATTACGAAGCGCGGAGATAAGGACAATATTATAACCAATCTGTCTTGTTCCTAAAATATCGCGATCCTCAAGGTGAGATATTCGTCAAACAACTCGAATGATAAAATGAGAAATGATAATTTGTATGAATAAAGATACTGTCTCTTGCAAATTCTGCACACGAATGATGTCAGAGTAAGTGTTCTATATTGCTTCTATAACGTCATGCAGCGACGACTGGGAGATGGACATTTCATCTTGTCCTTGTTTGTATATAGAGCGCTTTCCCGTCCTCTCAACAAAATCGTGTGATCGCGTACGTATTTTGCGAGTAATTAATTGCTCTTAAAGTATTACTAATTGGTACTATAAACTACAATATGTACATTTTAATCAATTATAATTTCTTTTGTTTCAGTGATCTAAATTGTGCGGTATGTTAAAGCAGTCAATAATAATTGGAAGGGAGTAATTACAAGTTCAGATGCTACCATCAAAGAGAAACGAATAGTATTGATAAAAGTCTCACATCTGTGTGCGCGATGAACTCGATTAGAAAGCAACTATTTATGAAGAATGTGTGATGCGTTTAATAAATGCATTCCATGGTTTGTATGAATATAAAGTTATAGTTAGACGAACTAAAATCTTAATGGAGAGATTTACACATTAGAGTGTTTTGCGTTTCAAATATATTTATTATTCAATATGGGCTGTTTATGTAATTTAATAATTACAGCATATGCAAATAATATGTTTGAGACACCTTCTATTTATTTACGCGAAAGTCATAAAGAATTAAAATTAATTAAGCGGTGAGTAAATTAAAGACAACAAGGGTTGGCATACTTACAACTTTTTGACAACTTCAATAGAGTACAAAAATGCTATGCGCGAGTTAGAGTATCGTTAAGAGATAAGCGCGGTGAGCGAGGACTCAAATACGATCAAATGTAATCAAAGAAAATTCAACTATTGGATCAAAGAAGCTAGTATTTAGATAGTAACATGTAACGAGTCATTGTACAAGAGTATCATATTCATAATCTAATATAAGTCAAGTCATAAAAAAAATTTTTAAACAACAGAGAGTTGAGAAGGGTAGGGCTTTCCCATATGCAGAAGCACGATGAATCTAGATATACAAATAGTGAAGAATGCTATGGTGGCGGAGCAAAATCTGATGTAATTCAAGGGGAGAAAGGGAGGAGAGAGATATAAGATTAAAATCTAAAAAATCCGAAAGACATATAATGAAGATAGCGAGACAATTGAAATGATGTTTACTCTTTACTGGAAGCTTTGGGACATATGTAAGATCCTGAGCAATGCTTCTCCCATCCGCAAGAATCAACCACAACATATATCTTTAAAAGCTGAAACTTATTTTTCGGAATACAGGTGTAGGGTACTTCTTAACACCTATATAGCGCACTTGAAAGAATATCAAACGTCTTCCCACGCGTATTCTCTGAAGGAAGGCGTATGCACTTATTAGAAGCGATGGACTACGTATCATAATAATCGGTGGATATAGTAACTCGAAGTTCTGGAGTTCTATATCATGCAATACGTAAATGGTATTTGAAGAAAAGATGTTCAGTTTTACATGAGCGAGATAGACTCTTTTTTCCGAATTCGCAACACATAGTGTTAAAGGCAGAGCACAACTATGGAACATACTATAAGAGAATATTTTCCCTTTAAGTGGAGGTGCTGACGTAGATTGTCTTCAGTAAAAGGTGTCAAAAACGCGCGCGAGAGTAAAAGATATACAAACCATCACGCTAGTACGATCATTAAATGGCGTGAATCGGGTGCCGAGTTTTTAGGGTATTCTCACCCAAAGCCTTTATATACTGAGTTGAAAAATGCCTCCAACGAGTCAGAGTAACGGCAAGTAGACGTATATATCGAGAATTAGAAACTGCGCGCGAAACCGGATATTTTGGGATCAAGCATGTATCACTAGGCTTAAGACATGTACACCACTACAAATAAGGTAGTTTGGTTTCGCAAAGCAGTTCCATTAACGGAGAGCCTTCACACTCCTGCAGAAAAGTTCTGAAGTGTTCGTCCAGAATATTATTTTGCTAGTATATATAGGCAGTCGAAGGTGCTCTCCTCAAGTTGAATACAGACGATGCAAAGATGTTCTCTGAGCACGGTCTACCTAGAGATAAGTTGCTTCAGAAGGTATGCGAAGAGTAAGTGTTTAATAGTTAATAGCGCCCAAATGGATGAAAGAATTGCGGTAGGGAAAGGTCTAACTGCTAAGTCGAAGGTCTAAAAATTCCACACGACTTTGTCAGAGAGTCGAGAGGTTTATGTATTTTGCAAGCAGATAATAGGTCTAATACTGCGTATACAGAAAGAGCTACACATTTCTCAAAGAATATATAAACAACAGAATAACTCTACATTGTTATATGAAGTGTCCACATATTTACTTGCTAACCTTTCGAAGAATGCTTATTTGCGTGCAAGACCAGAGCTTCAGACAATGATTGCTATCGACTTATTATTCTCACGATGTGCCTCCACGCAACAAAGCGCGCACTGTCAGTTAACAAATTCTTCCTTATAACATGACCACTTTAATGGAATACAAAGTTACAGCGGTAACAGCTAAAATTAAAAGAACCAGTAATACGTCATATCCAAGGAACCTTTGTACAGAATAAGAGATATATCACATAAGGCTTTTCGATCAAGAAGCAGATCTAAACTAGTGTATTATATGTTTCTCTAGACATGGCGTGGCTGTTAAGGCAAATTTGATGCAAAAGCACGTTTGGCCACAGTATCTCAGAAACTGTCGCGAAATCTTATTCCCGAATTAGATAGAGCGAATCACAAGGAAACATAGATCAACACTCATGAGAGATCCAGGAGGCTGATCTGATCCAGATGAATTGGATCCTAAGCACGATAAAGAAACTTCACATATCTATATACCGTAACTGAGGCTGCTATGTTTCGAAGGGAATCCTCCCTGTAAAAAAAACAGCTCTGGACTGAAACTCTGAATCGCCGTGAAAAGGATGGGCAGGAGGTTACGTCTGTTTGTTAGTGAATTTATACGATAATAACACAGCTAGTCAAAAACTCATCGTTATGAACAATCGAATATAGTTGACGTTTTGGCAAGGTGTACACTAAGATTATAAACCTATGACGAAACGGTCAACAAGCATACTCAACTGGAACTTGTTAATAGACACATCTGTGTGGCAATATTAATTCGCAAATGTGTCTTGACTACTAGTACGCATTAGGGGTGTCTTTAACAGTGCGTCAACAGAAATAAAATCTCAGTCACACAACTAGAAAAATTTTGAGATAAACAAGAAAACCCGTCTTCAAAAATCTACCTTTTAAGTCGAAATTATTAGTCTTGATTTGCTCGCGCGCACCACGGCAAGTATGCCATGTCAAGACCAGCCTTTTTGCCAAAGAACTATCACGTGCAAATCTCTTTCATTTTTTATTTACTCCCTGAGACCACTGGAATTCCTCCGCGCACCTGTGGTGGCTTTCCACACTTAATAGCTGAGTGATAACACTCTATATATGCAATACAAAGTCCATTTGATTCCAGAGAGTATATGTACACTGTATAAGTGCTGTTGAAGTCGTGGGCAAGCCATAAGAATAATGAAGCGACAATATTGTCGACATCGCTCTGTGGCAAGTCAGATTGCTACTTTCAATACTTTGCTTTTTTTTGCGAAGTTCACTGCACACGTGTGGAACCAGTCTGACACGATCGCTTATTAAAATGTAAAGTTGGATAAGGCGAGCGAGCGCGATGATTGACAACTGAATACTTCGCGGACGGCACAAGGAGAGACGCTAAAACTCCAAAAAATACTCAGCGTCTAATGCGGCGGCTGCAGATAGAAATGGTGAGGTACTTCTTAAGATCGTAATGAACCCAACAGGGAGCGAACACCTTAAAACACCAACATTCCTAATGTTACGAAATAACTTAAGATGGTTGATTGTATTATTACTACCGTTAGCGTATAGAGATCAAACTATCTGTGCGCAGTCATGAGCGCGCTAGAGTGAATGAGATACTGCATATTTCTTCGGGCTAGAAGATTGTTGCAAAGTACTACGTTTCCGATCCAGTGCAAAAGATTTGAAAAAACTATTCTGGGAAAATGTGAACAAAGTTTTAGGTACCCTTGCCTGATATGAGGAAGTTTGAGAAAGAAGGTCTAAGAACAGAGTTTTGTCTGAAAACGTATCACGAGAGAAGAACCATATAGGTATCTAAGTGGTCGAAGATAAATTTTAGAGAATGCTTCTAGCTTCGTGATAGAAATAAAAAAATCTCACGCGAGAGAAACACTTATGTCCAGAAAAAAAATTGTTACCAAAGTACACGAAATTATTGTCTATCATCATATTGCCCTATCTCTCTCTCTCTAGATATGGTGACTAGAGCACGCGCTTCTGGCAGAACATTTATCACTCTCTTACATATTCCGACGGCCGCGAGTCAGCGCCACGAGGGCGTTCACATAGAAATCATCGTACACATAATATCCATTTAGGACGAGCCTTTTGGTGATATAAGTCAGTAACTTATGTCAAATTTCAATACATGTTTTTATTTTGTTCCACAAAACATCCCCGAGAGATAGTGAAGCCTCACTAAGGACGAAACAGTCATTAATGGCTTAGTACTTGTAATTGCTAAACTAAGCATTTTAAATAGTATAAAGCCATATAGTGCAGAGATGCGAGGAGACGCGAGAGATCGCCGATGTATTTGAGTATCTAGGTGATCAGTAACAGTCTTAGTCTCGTGGAGCAACGCTAATTCCACACAAAGATTAGAGAAGATAAATACGAGAGACAGTGATTAATGCTTTTACGCTCGTCGAGTGCTGCCATCGACTATAGCAATGCAAATCACGAGCACAGTGCTATATTTCGATTGCTTGACGAGAGTTCAACTCACACAGTAGAGAAATAATTCATTTTCCACTCTTTGAAAAACAGCGCGATCGCATTGTCGCACGAATCTCAACGAGAAATAGACCTACGCACAACCTTCAGGGACACGTATGAATATTGTGCCTTGTGGCTTCGATTCCCTGCGTGTGTTGCAACAAAGAGAGTATAGAAAAAACAAGCAATCAATACCCAGCTAAAAGTAACCTAATTCATATCTTGAAAGTTTGCTTGTGGACGCAGTTGCAGAAAAAAACACGTCTACCAGATACGTTTTGTGCAAATTTGCTGTTTATCTATCAGCCAGAGAGATGCTAAGGACTATAGGCGGTGGCAAATCCAGTGAAACTGGAATGAGTGGAGAATTTCACGCGGTTTTATGTGGATAAAACCCCAGAAAGTTGAGAGAATAACCTTGTTGATAGCAATGCTTGATCTGAGATTGGTGTAATATTGTTTACAACTATAAATTATTTTTTTAGCAAAAATAAATAAATTATAGTCATTTTAATGGTCACCCGAGAGAGGAGAGAAATGAAAGAAAATGTCTTTTGAAGTAAAATGTATGAAACAAAGCTTTCTAAAGTCATGTAATTAACGTGATATTTTTTTACTGAATCCTCGTACTTAGACAAATCAAATCAAGAAATCAAGAGGTAAGAGCCGCTCCAGGAGATGGTGTAGCACACACTATGTACATCTGCAATAATATGATATCTATGAACACGCTAATAAGAATTATCTTCAACAAATAGTGAAGCATAAAAAGATTTGTGAAATATAGTTACTATTAAATTCTACATCACAACTTTGTCCATCAACACCGATGAATTATCCACACTCAATACATAATTTCCTTTGCTTTTTATCAACAACAAACACATTTTTTTTTTTCAAATGAGAATTCAAAATCTAAATATATAACTTACTACTTTCCCTCTTCGTCTTCTCTCCAACATTTTCTCCGAAAGATAGCGTTCTCATTTTACATATATTTCTTTCTTTTGTGTTATTTAGGGGAAAATTTTATGATATAGCTATTTTCGACATCACACAGAGAAAAGTCTCGAGTATCAGATATAACAAAAATTATTCTTGACATAATAACTAAATAGGCTACATCCTGACGCTTTTCACACAAAGAACATGAAGCAAATGTCACAGTTAAACTATACTTCTATGTATCAGCGGAGCTATTTGACACACCATACGACGCCAAAGAGTTAAACATTTCTATTTATTATCAAATTTATTTTATATGTTATCTCTTATAGTGGAAACACACTATCCAAGACAAACCGGCAAGCATCTCTAATACTGGCCTCACTCTGGTCGGCGAGGCCACCAGATCTAGCGCGGCAGAACACTGGTGTCCGCGAACCCGTCATCTAGACGGCATCTAAATCCGAAGAGATAATAATAATTTCCCGACCAATGATGGAGGTCGGTGATAGCCGACCTCGGCGGTCTAAAGCGTTTATATATCCAGAGGCCGAATTTTTGTTCGAAAAAGAAAGACTACTTACCTTCATAGATTGGCCCGTATCTTTCATTTCTCCCAAAGAACTGGCGAAAGAGGGTTTTTATTACTTGCGAAATGAAGACCATTGCGCATGCGTATTTTGCAAGCGAATTATCGGTCATCATTTCTCCCGAAGAACTGGCGAAAGAGGGTTTTTATTACTTGCGAAATGAAGACCATTGCGCATGCGTATTTTGCAAGCGAATTATCGGTCATTGGGTTCTAGGAGATACTCCGAAAGGAGAACATTTAGATAAAAGTCCCCAATGTCTATTCGCTCGTGGAGAAAAAACTGAAAATATTCCGATAGAGGAAAGAAATCTGGCTTCGACAAATTTTTCCTCCGATGCCGGTAGCGACGCGCCAACCAGCGGCATCGATGTGTGCGGTTTGTGAGTGGGGTTTAGGTGGATGTACATAGAGACACAGAGCAACGTGGTCAGAATAATCACGACTGTTTTAAAATTTTAACTAATTGTGTTGAAGAACGCGAACTATAAAAAATTTATTGATGTTACGCGAGCAGTTTCGGCACTTCGCCCCTTTGACCATATGCGTCTTATCACGCAAACAATCTGCCTTGTTACAGAAATGTGTAATTCTCTCCAAATGCTAGAGGACTCTGACATAGCATCAACGCATTTGCGTGAGTAAAACTTACTACGTATCATTACTGAGTTCCATCTCCATGACGGATGGAGATTGGCAGTGCGAGAGTTAAGGGGCGTGATTGTAAGTAGGCCAGGACCTCCAGAAATATTACGCAAGTGAGTGTATACAGGATTATCTTATATTATAAACTTAGGCGCGCGATTGCTCATAAACTGTTGAGATAGCATTATAGTTCTCTTAGTGCGCTCCCTGATCAGGTAGCGTTCACAGAACTGAGGCAGGCGAACGACGATCCGTGGACGAAATCATCTACAGAGCGAAAATGGTCCCCCGATAAGTGACCTTTTATATTCTGTTTTTAGAAGTAACATTATTTTCGCTTAATAAGTACAAGGCACATAAAGAGAGAGTAATATCCTTGCTCTCCGCATACCTAGGTCTTTTTGTGTATATATATCGCTTTGTTTAGCCATCGTATATGTTAAATCCAACGTATGCAGACAGCAGCGAGATATGCATAACAAAGTAATAGTAATATTGTCTTAGGCGCAGAGAGCACAAAAATAGACCTGGATATAGCAGCACCAGTCGTCGAAGGGACGAGCATGTGGAGCTGCAGCATCTATCCTTAACCTCGAGAGTTCGCACTCTTCTATACCACACGCGCGAAGATAAAGGATTTAGATAAATCGCGAGGTTACGGTCGTCGTCGTCGTCGAGTCGTTATTAGAGCGACACTCTCATGAGTCGAGAAGATAAAGAAAGGGAGTTTGCAGCTGTATAATAATTATAATATAAAGTAGAGAGCGAATGAGGCGAGCCGATGAAAGCTATTATAGACCGGAATCTTGTGTGATGCATCGTAACACTACCGATTTCTGTCTTGCGAAGTCAAATAATTTGAGAATCATGAAGAGAGGAGCGTACGCCTATTTCTGAGCGCATAACACGAGGATCGATCACGCCACGCCGGCATGTTACGCATCTCAATATATTCATCTCAGACTTTGCGTCCAATCGCCGAGCGACCGTAATTACTATCATCGCTCGGCAGTTATATAGTGCATCGAATCGTAATGAAAAAGTAATGATTTTTCTGCATATTCTAGAGTACTAACTCAATGATATGAATATCTAGAGAACAGAAAGCGAGAACTGAGAAAATCGACGCAGAGTATAGAGTATATATACTGATAATCATGCACCACTAAGAACGTTAAAATACAGAACCACTAGCAATGAGCGGTGAGATAATCGCTGAGATTGAACCAGCACATACCACATAAAAAGAACTCGAAGCATAAAAAAATTCTAATCGATATTTCGATAAACCAATCGCACGTCGTAAACAATATCTATCTAAATAATTCCAACGAATTTACGCAATCATATACAAAATTGAAGAAAGAGACTTACAACACCCGTCTCGGCCTCCTCGATGGAAACCCGTAATTTTGCAAGAGACAAGCTTTGCACAGTTTGTATAGACAATAAAACGCAAATTGTATTTTTACCAATAATAATAATATATTGCAATAACTCACGAGATGGTAATCGTGCTGTTGTTGCGAGATACACACTAATTACACGCAATCCTACAGAATTCAGTTATACACTCGGATCTGTAGGACGAGATATCAATATAAGAATAGAGGATCCTGCAGAGAAGCAGATTTCCGAGATATAAAAATAGTATAATATTTATATACTAAAATATTGATAAATAATTAGATAAATATTTAAATATGTAAATATAATATAATATTTTATCTTGATATGAATATTATACTACAATATGTATATTAATTTGTTAATGTTCTTGAAATAAATTTTAATAATACATTATATTATCATTATTGTTATATCTCCTGAACTTTAAAAATATGTTATATACAAATGATCTATAAATTTAAGAAAAAGAAAATTATTTAATAGTAATAAAAATTATTTGTTAACAACCAATTTAATATTTTTATTTCTACTATTACTATATCATCACTACTAGCATTAATAATGATACCAGTTTACTTACCAAATAATGGTACGTTCCAAACGACAACATCATCATATAATCTATGTACTTTATATAAATAAGAAAATATAATATAAAAAATTAATACACACATAATCCCAAAGTAAATAACTGAAAATAAATTCAATTCATTCGATGTCAACCGAATTAAAAAGATCATACCGATATAATATCCCTATCACATAATAATACAACGTCAGACAAAATATATAAGGATGCGTTTCAGTTAATTCACTCAATTCATATATTAGATCGTAGAGATATGGAATGAATAATAATCCATTCGCTTAAATAAAATAGTCAATCGAATCGGATTAAGAAACTATCCGAATAAATGCACCCGAGTCAGAGATCAGCAGAGTAAAACCGGAGGAACGTTAAAACAATGATCAATAAATCAGAATTAATTGGGAAAAAAAAATTGTTTCCATTCCTAATATACCATACACAAATATAAACATATAATAAAAAATTAATCAATATACGAAACATGAATGTGGAGAGGGAAGTTCTGTATGTTAATTATATTAATAATATTAATCATATCAAATCGAGTAAAATCTATTATCAAAAATTGAAAAAATAATTTATAAGAGTAAAATAGGAAAGTATTACAAAAATTATGCAGAGTCACAGCTAAAAATTAATGAAAAATATTTATTTATAAGTAAGATAAAAAATAATAGAATGAAAAACAGGTGTAAAAAAAATTTAAATTTCAGAAATTCATGTGAATCCTATCTTACTTTAAATAAAAAATATATAAAATAAAATAAATATAGTTTTTAATTCAAAATGCATTTTTTCAATATTATCATCCTTAAGAACATAGAATCACAAGTATTTAAGAAGTATTATGGAGTTTTTATACACCAGCACAGCATGTATGAAATAAATCCAATAATGCTTCTCGAGGCATTAGGTGGGTTTTTGAGGTAACGAAGTACTAGATTACTAATAAGCGTTCACCATATATCATACATTTAAACCCAAGTATTTTTGGCTCTTTCTCACATATACTAGATAAAAGACATTACTTATGAAGAGCTATGATACTTAAACGATCTTTATAAATTTCAAACGATGTCCACAAATATCTCTAGACTCGCTAGCAATTAATTACTTTATACGCACGATGTAGCGTCCAAATAAGTACGATCGACTCACTATTACTCAAAGCGACTGACATCTTCGTACCAATCCGATATCATCGCGTTCTGAGAAAGAAGGGTGAACGACTGTTACTAATTAATAACGGATTTGTAACGTTAACACGCTGATGTAACTCAAACGATGTACTTAAACGATGTACTCAAACGATGAACTTATAGAATCGTAAATTAGCACAATCAAATTATCAAATGGTCACGTAAGGATACGATAGTACTTCTATATCAATAGATACGTCGTCGAGAAAGGAACGAGTAATGTTCTTAAATGCGGAGTATCTAGAACTACATATGTTTTAGATGTAACTTAAACGATGTACTCAAACGATGTACTTAAACGCTGTACTTCTTCCAGAATTGTAGAGTATACCTCACAAAATATTTCATATCGATTGATACTGTTAAGAACAATGTTACCTCCGCCCAGGTTTCGGAAATCAATTAAACATCATCTTCTTTAGTTGAGTTCGTCATAACAATAAAAGTGCGATGTAATTGGACAGATTAAGATCGTTCTCGCCGGCTCATAATTCCACAATACACCGGATCTGCGAGAGTATTTTCGGGAGTTAAACCTTCCTTACACATATTAGAAACTCTACCATGCCAATTTTTTTATTCCTAAACGAGACTTGGGGCTAAATTTCACATCCACCATCGAACGCCGCTATTACATACTTTGAGAATAATTAAACCTTCTTTCCTTTAATCACATTCCTCTTAAGTTCTCCAGCGAATTGCGCGCATTTGGGGTGGCGCGCCGAGACAACAAATTTAGTGAATCTCATTTTATCTGTGTACACGTTCGAAAACCAACAGTAGATATGAAAATGATTTATGAGCTAATAGAGCGAGAACGAGCCCACAGTGGAGAATAGTTCCAAAGTTCACCCTTACTACGTTATTAATTTTTTGAAACTGAATTAAAATCATACAAAATTATTTTACTTTATATATATATTATTGGTAAATAACAGTAACAAATTATATTTAAATTAAGATATTTTCAATAGTTTAAGTTTTATTTATTGATATATATATCATTAGCTATTTATAAGAATAATCTCACTTATTATTATATCAATCTGTAATACGAAATTAATACATTTCTTAACTAGGAATAGCTTTATTATTACATTTTTTGCCGAGTACCTGATAGGTTTTAAAGTTATGATATTAAACGAACTACTAATGTGTAAAGAGTAGATTTTTAACTCGAAATGTTGCAATTTTTTCATAGTTTTGAAATGGAAATCGAGCTACTATTGATGGATGCCCACTTTTCATTACATTACGGGATGCAAATTTTTAGACTACACAAAAATTCCAAAAAAGTTTAAAATAATAAATCAGAGCAAAGTCGTCGTCATAATGCTTATACTGAAAATCTTTTGGCGAAGGAGGAAAAATCAATTCTACATAAGCATTCTTCCCACTTACGATTGACATGAGAGCGAGACACTCTAAGATATCATTTTTCTCGTTGTCTAGTACAATATAAAGTAAATAATTCGGTAAATTATATGAGAATAATAAAATGTTCCAAAAAATGAGATAAATATAATCGAATTCAATTATCGTTCGATGAATAAGTCTGCAATATACATATATATCCAATGAGAAATGAATTTTAATATTCCCAATTGCTTAAATTTACCCCACAAATGAGACAAAGTACAATAAGCGCTCTCAAATGAATGAGCGACCATAACCATATTAAGCATTTGAAGAGAATAGTCTTAGAAGGGAGATTTAGATTGATTTTCAGAGGAGGTATTTAAACTATCCAAAACATACTGTAAAAACATAAATATGAATAACTTATATTTATACTATAGTTAAAGTCTTGAGCGACTTCAAACCAATACGACTCAAGGAAATTAGCGAATAACGAGAATCAAATAAAAGAAGTAATATAATAATAACATTCAAAGTCAAATATACTCGGAGTTTAAAGAAGGTGGTGGACAATGACGATAACATATCATTTACTATCCACACTTTTAAATACTAATCATAAGAAAAGTTTAGAAAGAGAAAGTCTACACTGTACTCATAATGTGTTTTTTAACCATCGATTTTTAGTTAAAACCGAGAGTTTTTATAAGAGTGGCACATTAATAATATATCAGGATACAAGAGAGAGAAACAAGTGAAGAAAATAAACTCGCTAGTTTTTGTTTGTGATTTCCATTTTTTTTAAGTAAATATATTTAGATAATCTTTAAACGATAAAATAATATCACATTCAATTACACTCATGATAATCATATTTATATTAATATAAGATATTACATATTTCTCTAAGTGCCACGAATTAATCAAAAAAGATTTGCTTTGTGTAGAGAAGTTGATCGACTTCGTTCCGATTATAAGTATAAATTATAAAGAGTACTCATCATTCAACTCATCGAAGGAATAGGTGAGCTTTGGTCAAATAATACAATTAGAATAAATTATCGAAAGAAAAATGTATAATATTTATAGGGTCAAATAATAGATACTCTGATCACTGAGGTTGTTAGTACACTGAATAAATAGAGGAGAAAACAATAATTAAGATTGTCCACTTACATTTTACGCACATTAATCATGTATTTGACAGTAATAATTCTATAAAATCTTATGTCAGAATTAAAGTAAAGCAAATGATGAGTAAATTAGAATTTAAAATATAATTTTGAGATTTTATTAATCTTTGACACTTTTAGTTAATCGAGATTCACAATAAAGAGTCTAATAAATTATATAACTTAATATTATATATTATTATTATTATTAATTCTTAAAATCTTATGCATGAGCAGTTAAGTAATAATTATCTTTTCCGTTTTTAATGAATATTTTGAATGTTTTAATTTAATTATATTTATTATTATTTATTCACTATTATTTATTTAAATAAATAACTAATTATTATTATATTTCTGTTCTTTACTACTTTTATGGGCACAGCTCTCTGGATTGAGAAAAGCAGCGCGAGAATTACAATCCCAATCATCAAATTGTTTTAGGGGAAAACAAATTTCAGACAGAGAAAACATTAATTGACCAAAGGACATATCGTGAGTACCCGAGAGCGTAGGGTAAAGGAAAAATGAGCACACGCGAGTTATCCTTCATTATGATGTGTGTCTATGCAGTGAGTCTGAGAAAATATAAGAGATCAAGAACTCGTCGAGAGAGATTCTAGAACAGTCTTATCAATTCCTCACCTATTACATAAATCAACTAAACTCCCTGATTGAGAGTTGTTAGTAATTAATCTCACGACGTAAGCTTTAATGACCGCGCATGTTACACAAGTGCGAAACATCAAAGGTCGCTTCTTCTCTTCTTAATATACACTCCCTGAAAGAGAAAAGAGATTGACAGCACGAGATATACTGCATAAGAGTATTTGTATATATAATAAGAATTCCTACGTTCATATATAATATATAATAAATGCTTCGATTCGGACCTATTCATTATAGGTTACTAGTGTAAATATATGAATATGCGTACGCCCAATACTTTGATCGTAGAATGCCATAAAAATGTTTGATTAAATAATTTCCGACCTATTTACCTATATAAAGATTCTTTTAAATTAACATATTACGAGGTGACGTCACTTACTATATTATTCTCACTATTAGACGTAGCCTACTTATTTTTTCTGATATATCTGATTAAGTTATCAATTTATATTAATCACTTTAAAAATGTCTTATATCAGCTAATTTAAATCGTAGATAATATTTTATATGAATATTATACATTATGAGTATAAGAACTTCGTAGCGTTAAATTATATCACCCTCGTTAAATAAAATAAACGGGAAAATTTTTCTCGTAATCACAGAGGTACACGTGTTCTCGAGTTTACGCCTAGTGGAAAATTTTGAATAAAATTGCGACCAAAGTCGTTAAATAGCGGTGTTCGTCTTCTATTCCAACCGATACACGCTCCACTATCTATGCTTTGCGCAACTACACGGAGAAAAAACGCGCAGAATAATTTACACGGAAGATCTCAATAAAAGATTATTATATCACTTATAATAAAATATTCATGATGTGAAGTGTTAGCTGAATAGATTAAGAATATTGGATAAAGAAATATTGGAAATAAATTAAAAAATATGAACTATCATGTACTTTGAAAGCGTAACTGCAAATAAATCTAAAATATTCCAATTGTGAGGAGTATAAATAATCAAAAAAGAAGGTCCGCGATAAGAGTAGAAAATCACAATACGAAAATAGACGAGAGAAAGAACTAAAATTTATATTCAAGGGAACTCTGAATAAAAGTGAACCAATATATTTAAAACATCTAGTAAGAGAGGATAGAATTACAACAATGAAAGTGGAAAATGTTAGAGAGACTAAATTAAAAATAATAACATATATGATAATAAATAAATATTAAAAATAAATGAAAGCTTTAGATAAAATATTATTTTAAATCACACTGAGTCTCACATTTAAATTATTATTTACTTTTTATAAAAAGTCTCTACATCAAAAAACAAGAATGCCTATGTATGCCACCGCCACAACAGTCGCACGCAAAGGACCACGGTTCTTAAGGATCACCGGCCGGAGATTCCCGAGCCACACGTATACCCTCGTTAAGCTAAGAAAATGAGCATCTCTCTGGCTCTTCTCACAATCTAGCACAATTCGCTTCAAGTAATCTGTGTACTAATATAATGTATGTTTTGGACAGTACACCTGGCTCATGCGTTTTTTTACACCTTCACAAAATTTAACAACCACCATAGGGGGAAGAGACTAAGTAATCCTGAAATAGAATAATGTAAATGTTAAGTTCATTTATTAACTGTTGTCGCTGTTGATTTTTATTAAATAATCGGTGATGCGCATCAAACGCGCCGCCCCGAGGGGGCGGCGCTGCCCTCGCAATACACAATAATTAGAGAGAGGGACAATGAGACAAGTTGTTCGCTGAAACTGTATAGGAACTCTGTTACCGCAGCTAAGCGAGCATACCGTCTGCGAAGGGAAATAAATCGATTCACTTAGAGACCTCGACAAACGAGTTCACTGCAAGGAGGTTCTGTCTTTGAATTTTTAGCGTCACGAGCTACCAACTAGCAAGTAGCGCCGGCTCACGCGCGGCTTCTCGGTCTCAGCCCTCCGAAGTTGATGCCGACTACAATATCTACAATACCGGTTAGTATTAAATTCGTAATCGGGTTAAAACCCTGAATATACGAGCGATGCTGGAAGAGGCGTTTCGAGTGATGGTGAAGTAACCTCGTCGTAAGACGACGAATACCGTCTCGCTGAACAAAATAGCAAATGCGTGCTAGGGTCGCGTCTGCCACGACCGAAGAAGGTTGAGAGGGCTCGTATCGCACGACACAGGAACGCAAGAGCGGGCGCGCTTTCGTATAATAATCGAAGTGTTCGTATAAGGCTGAAATTTTCTGGTCTCTGTGAGAGAGTTTATCGGACTACATGCATTGGTGTGGAGCATTGCGGAGAGACAAACCTTGGTATTGGATTCGGAGGTAATGGCTGCACGGGAGCACAACGGATGGACGTCAGGAAAGGAAGCCGAAATTGCGCCCGTCGCTCGAGGTTAATATTCACAACCTATCATGGCGTAATCAGTATGATGGTACCAGCACAATACTTTTGAGTAATCTTTTATATCATGTTATAGACGCATAGTAAATCTCCGAAAATGATGTTATGCTAAAGTGCACGATATACGGCCATCGGGTGGACATAGTACTCTGCCCTAGAGTCCGAAGGGGAGGTCCTCTAGGAGAGATCTAAACACCGAATCAGAAGTTACGCACAGAGGAGATTGCAAAAACAGAGGTCGAAGGAGGAAGAAAAACAATTGCTAGGATGAAGGAGGGGTCGACAAAGAATAAGGAAGGAAAGAATGGAGAAGGAGTCTGACTCAGAAGGAGTAGGAGTTGACCAGCTGGCAGCGCGGTGCTGGATCCGTTGCGAGGCGTTCCGAGATTAACAAGCATTCGTATAAACAACAAATGTAGGTGTTCTTATATATGTTAACGAAAAATTGAAAAATTTCCAACAAAACAATTAAGAAGGACGAGTACCTACAGAGGAGAGAGAAATAAAAGACTACAAATATAAAAAATATAAAATAATAACACTAGAAAAAGTTAAGTCTTATATACTTTCTCTCAGGTTTATCAACTAACTCACAATTTAGCGTTTTTACATTACCCTAACAGCAGTGAAACCCAGTAACTATCTAATCAAAACGCCGGAGCCATAAAGACCACTACATCTTCTTGTCCAAACCATGATCTATTGATTTAATTGATCTATTGATCTCATTGAGATTTCTATTGACTCAGGTCATATTTTTTACTAACATTTTTATGTTTTACATACCAAGCAGTAATTCAGTAAATCAAACCATCAACCACCTTCTGTCAATCCGTGATCTATTGATCTATTGATCTATTGATCTATTGATCTTTTGAGTTAGCGACGATTTTTACTAAATTATCATGTTTTTACATACCCTAAAGCAGTAAATTCAGTAAATCACAGTTAATACAAAACCCACCCACCATACCTTCCTCTCATACCCTTCATCCATGATCTATTGGATCTATATTAAAAAAACGATCTATTGATCTATGATATCAAGTGCATAGCTATATACTGACATGCGATAATCCTTATCAACTAAAATTACGGTATTACATATATATATTTTGTGTTTCACTTTTCTTTAAACATTTTTGTTTTTTACTAAAAAACTTTATTCTTTTGTATGTCATTAACTTAAATTAGACATATTTGCATTTTACATACTCGCACAATGATCAAAAGCAGTAAATCAGTAATCAGTTAATCAAACGCACACCAACCACATACCCTCCTAGCCACTTAGCGAGTGATCTATATGTATGCGTATTATGATTTCTTTGAACTATATGATATTCCCCAATTGATCTGACTGTGTTCGACATACTATTTGATCTATTGATTTCTAAGTCAAAGTATTTTGTTTAACATCATGACACCATACAGTAACTGCTCTTCTATTTATTTTGGTTCTGTTTCTTTATAAACCATTTTGGTTTTTCAGCTGATAGAGCTATTTCTGTATGCTTTTTATCGTTTATAACTTAGAGTAAAATTTTGGCAGATGTTTCTCCTATACATATACCGCATATCGTACGAGTTAGAGCAAGTAAATAATCAGTAAATCAGATTGTAATCAATAACCACCGCACTCATCATCCCATCCCTACCCTCTGTGGGTGAAAAACACATAGATCTTATTGAGTAGTCTAATTTAGATCTATAATTGATCTATATGATGTCACAAAGTCAATTCCAATTAATTTAAAAGTCATGTATGCCATGGTATTCCTCTCTCTTCTTGTATTAGACTTATATTAACAATTATATATTGAGACAAATGTCTCTGTGCTGTTTAGTGTTGTTTGAGTTGTTGTTGAAATGTCTATCACAGACGAATTTTGATAATGTATTAAATCGACTCTCATATTCTTGTTTGGCACGCTATGAGTTGATAGAGTTGTTGATTTGTATTGAAATAGATCCTTTGTTGTTGTTTGTTTTATGAATTATCCCAAAAAAATCAAATTTTAACGAAAAAATTGCAAAATCGGTAAATTTTTTAGTCAATTTATTATAAAAAAGTGTTGTTGTTTGTTTAGCACTTGAAATGTTGTTGTTGTTTGTTGTTGTTGTTTGTTGTTGTTGTTTGTTGTTTGTTGTTGTTGTTGTTGTTAAATCTTATCAAAATTTCAAGTTAAATGAAAATATACAACACTATTTCAAACATATCTCTCTAATAATTATTGAATCTCTATTTTAATATCCTTGCGTATCTGTAAAAAAATATTCGGATTAAGACTAGAACAAAAAAATATAATCTGCATCCCTAGCCTAAAACATAGAACATAACAATACATTCAAACGAATAAAAAAATAAAAAATTTTTAATTCTTTTTTCCAGTAATAGATTAAAATATTCTAACATAACAATTCCATTTTTTTTTGGATTAAGGATAAGATTTAGGATTAGTATCTGTGTAAACTTTTCTATTTATAATCTTCAACATAATAGAAAATAAAAGTCTCCTAAAAAAGAAATGATTAATCTATAATCTTTCGCGCTCAGTTGCTTTTCGGGATCAAACGATTCGTTAATCAATCGAAGACAAAATATTAATTTCCAAATTATAGAAATTAGCTTTAATAAAATGTAATATTTTTTTTCTTCCAAAAATGTGATATTTCAATTTTAAACTTTAAACTTCCCAGTAAGGGAAGTTCTAAACTACAAAAAAATAATTAATTTATCCCAATATTTTACCATTAAAAGAAGAAAACTTAATCTGCCGAATATGATATAAAAATTCTATCAAAATCATCGAAACTAAATCTTTTGATAACCACCGGGAGTAAGGCGCGCAAATATCGCGGAACCCACGGCGAAGCG
This sequence comes from Trachelipus rathkii, assembly GCA_015478945.1. Taxonomy (NCBI): domain Eukaryota; kingdom Metazoa; phylum Arthropoda; class Malacostraca; order Isopoda; family Trachelipodidae; genus Trachelipus; species Trachelipus rathkii. The sequence goes on from JABUQX010117104.1 coordinate 34,021, forward strand.
ACGGGCTGTTTAAACATTTATATGCAAAGAATAAAATATAAGAATTAAATTTGTAAACGGTATATTTTTTCCATTAATTTGAAAATTTGTATAATGATATACTTCAAAGACAAATCATAGCGAAGAAGGAGCGATCGTTATTTTATGAAGAAAATAAAACGAAATATTATTATTACCACCTTATTTTTTGGTTTGCTACTACAATGTTTAATTTTAATTTTGACTTTTTAATCATTTTACCGCCGAAATTTCTTCACCTCTTAAATCCACCATTCACTATTAATACTATAAGCAAAATTACAATATTTAGAAATATAGTTAAAATTTTATATTAAAAATTTTAAATAATGTCGTAATGAAATTTTTTAAATTTAATAAAAAAATAGTTAAAAAGAATATTTCAATTTATTTAGTCATTTAATAAAAATAATCAACGATAATAAACCACCCATGCACACGCTGAG
>JABUQX010117105.1:0-12814 GCA_015478945.1 Trachelipus rathkii
TATGATTCGATTACTTCTGCCCATCATGTTTGTACATTTAGTTGGATAAATATTTTCATTAAATTTTTACAGTATGTAGAATTGAAAGAGTTACACACCATAATATTCATAGGACTTATAATAGAAGATGTTTTATCTTAATTCACAAAAAAAAAAAACCACTCATAGTTAGTATATATATATATTTATATATATATATGATTTAGAAAGTATTTTATATATTAGATAATTGACAAAAATAAAATAAATATATAATCATTAATTATATATTTTTTTCGTAAAGACTAAAAAAAAAAAATAAATAAAAATAAAAAAAAAATTTGGTAGGATAAAATGTTTGAAGTATGAGTAACTTTTTTTAAAATATAATTATTTCGGATTGCGTGAAATGAAAATATTATTCAACAGGATTGTAGTACCTATCTACAAAGTAATAATAGCATTTTACTATTTAATTTAATGATTTAAGTATATATGGTATAGCCCAAATCAAGGTTTTGCTGGTAGATCATACGTATAGAAAACTTTATTGAAATATACTTATGACAAATTAGTTTTCACCATTATTGGAGCACAGAACGACACGAGATCTCGTGCTTAAGAAAAAATTTAAAAATATATATAAATATTTCAAAAAATTTTCACTCTAAACAAAAACTCTCCTAAAAAGCATATTTATGAAAATCAAACTGCAAATTTTAAAACTGTTAATGCACATAAATTAATACTAAATATAAAATCTAATCATTAAATGAAATTATTTATATTTTATGAAGTATGTTCACAAATATATAATTTTATTATAATAGATTATTTTAAAGTATCAATGCAGACATATTTAATTATTATTTATACATTATTATATACTGATAAGTATGAAATTTTTTAATGCTTACACGTTACTATGTAGTAAAAAGACTGGATTTGAAGATGAATCTCCTAGAATTAACACGGCTTGGATACTACTATCGCAAGGAAAACTTTATTAAAAATTTATAAAGTTTCATAAAGTTGACTCCCATCCCACTATAAATACAAAAAATTTACTTTTAACACTAATAATGTGTATGGTCCTGATGGTATTCTGCTCTGAAAAGTTTCGTATTAAATCGATATATATAATAATTAAAAAAGGTTATTACGATTTTATTCTTATTTTAGTTGCAAAAAAAAAGAAAAAAAAGAACTATATTAAATTTATGTTATATGAAAGGAAAAGAAGATTTCAACTATTACATTCTCTTTGCAATTTTAAAAATAATTTTACTCTAAATTCACTGCAATAATTGGGTAGGAGACACAATTTTTTCATTTATTAATATATAATTATAAAATTTGTTGTTTACGCCAACGCGTTTGGGACTTCATCTGCACTCACAGTTCAACTTCTGACTATTTTTAGCTAAAAATAAAACTTTTTTTTACATTAAGCTGCTATTTCGGGGTAATTATACAAAAAAATCCAACCACTATTTTATATTTTTTCTTTTTTAGTTTTCAATTTTGTATACATTGGAACTACATTTTGATGTATATGATTCATGCAAATATAAAAACATTTTTGTATATTTCAAAAAACTTTTTAATTTTATGGAAAAAAAAAAGTTGAGATTTAGGCAAAAAAATCAAATAAATTTTTTTTTCTCCTATATTATTACCAACTATTAGTGAGTTATTTCATAAAACATCATGCCTATGGCAAGATTTCCAGTAAATAAATCCCTTGCAAAACAATCTTTTGTAGTTCAGACAGAAAATATCACTGTAAAAATGCTGAAACTAAAAATGTTAAAAATGCTGATTCATGATACTTGGGAAGAAATTTACAACAACAATATCTAAACACGTCTTTTTGCCTGTCATCAAAAAAAAATATTGTTCGAGAAATCTTTTCCTCTTTACGATGGTTCTATAATTTATCCCAACAAAAAAATTAACATTAGTGTTGTTTAGGAATCCTTAACGTCAGCAGACGTCCCCTTAATTTTTCGGATTCCTCATCAGTTTCCAATACTCACAAATATAACGGATTCTAGTTTTTTTATCATCGCGAGCCGAAATACTTTCATTCCTGGGGCGAAGATTAATTTCATTATCGTTCTCTGGATCCTTTACGCCACACACATCGGGCTCAGGAATATCCATTTCGAAATTACTCTTTCTTTTTGATTCGCATTCTACGGCGCGTATCAATTTTGTGAATTTACTAAATACTCTATAATATATATATATCATCTGAATCCAACGGTGAGTGAAGCCCTTTCAATTTTAGCACGATCTCTCCTACGTTTAGTCCGGTCAAATATTTTTTTAGCAGGAAGCAGTTAGTTAGCTGTTTCTTCCATCGTAAAACATCCGGTGTTATACATCTCGAGAAACGATAAAAATGTGAAAAAAACCTTCGGTGCTACATTGGTTAATTCGTCCAAAATATAGAAGTATCTTTGCGCAAAAAAATATAATAACTCGATCAAGTATAATTTATTTTATCAAATATTTAAATTTAAATGAATAAATAATAGAAATTATTAATTTTTTAATTGATATAAATATATTTAAATATATGTAAAATATTATTAATATTTCTAATTTCAGAACGAACGTATATAATTCAGTTAGAAATTTCGCTCCACCAAATAACGCACATCTGAAGAATCACGATAATCGCGCGGAAAAATCCGAAAATGCTCGAACGAAAGCCCAAGAAGACAAAAATTGATAGTGAAGAAAAATATGAATTACCGCTAATTGACTAATACCGAAATTAATCGTCACTGACGGATGAAATTGTTGACACGAATTTTGTAGGATTTAATAATCTAAACAAAAAATGGGTAATATTAAATAATACGTTATTGAGTATGCGTGAATTAGATGCAGTAGTGGTACTTAACTACTTATTAAAAATACGACGATGGGCAGTGAATAAGATAATTAGCTAGAAAAATACGACAATTTATTAAGTGAGAGTTAAAAGATAACTATGTATTGCATATTAAAATTAGGGAATTGGAACCGTAGAAATTACAAATCTTTTGAACAACAATTTGTCTCCATTATATAGAGGACCAGAGAGATGCTCAAGAACTTTTTAATACAAAAAACTTCTATCAAATATGATTTCTCTGGGGTATTTCTAAATGGTGATTTAAATTTCAGAGAAAATTTGAAGATCTGAGATTATCGTACTATTAAATTGATTAATTTAAGTTGGCCGAACAGGCACGTGCTTTCCCTATTTCTTTCAATAAGCTTAAGGAGATAGAAAAGAGACGTAACAATTAAAATACCTCTTAAACAAACTGACATTATCGTTCGAGGTATACATTTCTCATGTCAGTCGCTATACTTGCAACGTTATATCGCAGTAAAAAAAAATAATGTTTGAATATTTATAATTATAATTTTATTAAAAAGGATCCTTTCCTTGAACAAAAAGAAAGATATGCATATTTTTAATGAATCACGGCTCAGAAAAATTAATATTAGATGTTTGAATTAATTCAGATCTTGCATAATCGTGGTCTCTCTTTATTAGGAACTATATTTCTTCCACGACTTAACAAGAAAGACGAATCGTACCTAGGCACTGCATCATGATGGCTGTACTTTTAGTTTATGAGGTACTTCCGTTTCTCTCTCATATAAAAAGGGCTTGCAAGATACAATCATTGTTTTTATCATAAAATTTAATATCCTTAGTCACTGGTATAACAACAGCAAAAATTAACTACGAACGTAATTTATGGCTAATTTAACAGTCTAAAATGAATTTATACAAATTGACCTTTTTTTCTGGGATATATAATGGGTGGGGCAATAACTACGTTAGGCTTAAAATTTAGGGCCTATAACTAAATTAGGATAAGCTCTTTATTATTTTGATATACATGCTGATTTTCAAATCTTCCCTAGAATACTATAAAGGGTTCTTGAAAAAATTCAGAATAAAATTGCAATAAGTGACAAGATATATGTGGTTATATTATATTATATTTATATAAATATATATATTACAAACTGTGAGAATAACCTCATGCTGGAGATCGGTAGATACTTAACAGTAGTAATGATAAGAGAAAATGATTATTTCCTTACTATTGTGTGATGGTTATGGAGTAGATTACCTGTAATTACGTCCTATGAAAAGGACATCACGATGAGAGAGTTAGAATGATATTTGGTGGACCGGTAGATTGATTTGCGATTCGTGTCGGATTATAATTAAAATTTAACATTTGTTCTCTTAATCAATGATAATCACTTATTCTTTAAATTCTGTTGTTTTATTTAAATTAAAGGTGAAAGCTTATGTAAATTTCCTCAACTGAAAGACGTTAATTGGATATCAGTCATTTCACATTTTCTGTTGAAAATCGGTATTCGAACAGAGTTTACGAGACTTTTTATTGATAGAATGAGACCTTATCTATTTTATTACTTAAAAGTGTATATATCTATATTTTCATAAAGTTCTTACTTAGTTGTACATTTTGAGCGAGAGAAGAATACATGTAATACTGTTATGCGTACGCACACATCACGTTAACCCCCATATAACTAGACGTGACTAGGTATAATTAACGAAGGATTATTTGAGTACTTCTAAAATTCGGCTAAAAGTTGACACTTATAGGGGGCTCTCTATTGTATCGTTGAATCATTTAAACGATGCCCAAATTGCGTATGTGAGAGAGGTTGCCCATAGGGCTTGACGCTCTTACCGTGATTGTATATGATTAATTTGCTTATATGAGGGTACTAACCGTATTATTTTTTAGTAAAACATTCGATCTTTATATGAGATTAGCTATAAAGTTTAAAATCTTGCACGTAGTAATAATTTATAAAGATTAAACCAAATACGCTGTATTAACCAGTTAATATAACATTTGTTTCGCTATAAAAAGATATAGAGTGATAATTATTGGGGTTTATTATCAACAACGTTGTTATTTTGTAAACCTTGGAGAATAATATGTACAGGTTACATTAAAGTGTGAATTTAATAGTGCTGATAATAAGAAACAATCGTAGATTATAAAATAATTATAAAACATATAAAATAGGTTTTAAAAATAATAAATTAATAACTGATATATATGTTAAGTGAGTGGTGTGAGTGTGGTGATGGGTGATGTGTGTGTTGGTGGGTTGTAAGTAATCTGTGTGTGAGTGGTAGTAAATCTGTGTGTGTTAGTGTAAGTAATTCTGTGTGTGTAAGTAAATCTGGTCTGTGATTAGTAAGGATATACTTTTAGGTGAGTGGAAAAATTATACTATCTGATTTGTGAAGAAATTAGGTATAGATAATAATCTGAATGATAGAAAGTTAGTATAGTAAATTAACTCCGAGAGTTTGTTATATAATAATTAAAAATTGGGGTGGTTGTGTTTTACAAAATTTACTTTGTGTTGTATTGTTGTTGGCCTCTTCAAATGTTGTAGTTACACTGAGTGTCATCTATTGATTAAAGGGCCTTGTATAAGTATTTATAGTGAATTTTTGTTTTTTATATTTATTCAATTATGTGTTTTCGTTGGTTCATCCTTGCATTAATATTGTGTCCGCTGTTAAATGTAAATACAGATATTTATAAGGGTTCTATGGGTTAAAAAGATATTCGTTAAGTGCAACACAGGACGGTCTTGTATAATGGCAGAGATAAGTATAATTGTGATAAGCGGATGTTAAGTTGATTGTAGGTGTGTCCGTGTGGTGTGTAGCCGTGCCTGATGTGCTAGTGAGACGGTTTTGTGCGGGTAGTTGTTGTTATACGCGGTTGTCTAAAATTAAACTCTCCATCACAAAATAGGACAGGCAAGTAATTAATAAGCTTAGAGAAGGTTATAATAATTAATCCAAATAAAGCGTTTTCATAATAATTTCCTTAATGTTTTAGAATGTTGATGGTTGTTTTATCAGTAAATTAAATACAGTTTAATAAATAATAAATGGATAAATCAGAAGGCATATAGGTAAAAAGGTACGTATAAAAACATAAAATAGGCAAATAATCATGCTAGAGTAGAATCTGAAACCTAAGTTACCTCAAGAAGTAAAACCATTATTTAAAGAGTAAAACTATGATTAACATTAAATATTAAGACATAAACTCTTAGTATAAAGGGCATTAAAAAACAAAAGCATACAACCCCTTGGGTGCCATTGGTCACATCCTCTCTATTGTTTACTCGCGTTAAGACTGGATGAAGGGCCACAGAACTCTTGATGAGATAAATGCTGAAAGTCTGAGCAGAACTCACTTAGAAAATACAGTAAACATAGAGTAAGCACAGGAGATTATAAAGTTAAAAGGCATGGTATATTTTAAGACGGAATTCAGACGTAAAAAGAAATGGAGTTCTCCACGCCTATCACCTTAATGTCATATAAAATAATCACTTAAACCTTGTTGTTATGTAACTAGACTCTATTTATTTACTGGAGTTATACTTTAAGTTGTATTAAATAATATGTTAGTTAAAGCATAAAACATATATCTGTAGAGCATAAACAATTAAAACAGGTAATGGTCATATACTATTTAGAAGTTCTCATGAATTGTACTAGGGTAGATAAACCTTCTTTGGATGTTACCATATCTATTCTCCTTTCACAGTGAGTACATAAACCGTGCAGTGTATGGTTAAAGGGATCACAAAGTGAATTGAGTTAAACGCAGGCAGACTTAGTTCTACGTAAGATTAAACAAAGGGCATACTAATGCAGCCCTAGGTTTGTTAGTAACACTCTATGATCACGAATATTTATACTGCTTTAATGTAAGTTATAATAATGGTAGGTTAAGCAAGCAGTCACAAACTCATCTCATGGATGTTTAAGGCCAGGTGTGAAATGGATGAAAAAACACAGGCCCAGAGCTAGTTAAAGAAAATAGGGGCTACCTAACTCCCTTTAGATTAGGTAAGACTTTTGCACTAATGAGACAAGCTGTTAAAGGAATTATGTTACAATAATATATCTGTAATTAAAAATAGAGGGTTAGGGTAGATGTAAAATGGTACTATAATTCAGTATTTATTCTTATTTATTTTTTCTAAATTACATTTGCTAATTAAAATAAAATCGTAAACTTGTAATAGTCAAACACAATAGTCGTTGAAGGTAAAACCTTAAAGATATGAGTTACTGATGTATATTAATGTTATAGTTTTGCTCATAGGAAAATGGCTTCGATAAAATGTTTAAGTAATGGAATTCGGTAAACAATGAATCGGATCACGAGGTAGATGGATTAATTAAATACTTATAAAACCTATTATATATCACTAATTATATTTATATATTATATGTATTTGCGTTCTATCATATACATATACAGTTGGGGTTTATACAACCGTTTGTGACTCATCTTAAGTTCAGCTTCGTTTCGCTTGTTGATTATATTTAAGTGGATATTAATTGCATAATAATTATATTAAATATATCTTTGTTATTCTATTATATTATATATATATTCATCTCCCGAGCAGAATAATTTACCGGTTATCCAGATGCCCGACATACCACCGCGAAGTCGGATAACCCGTCTTCGGTCGCGTATCCGGACGGCCACTGTCTGGCGGTCGGTTGATGCCCCTTCGCCGGGTGTTCGGCGGAGATGCATTTCTGCGGCCTTTGGGTGCGCAATGACTTATGAAGTCTTTGAATAGTAATGTTATTGCATTAGCTCATAGTCATCAAAGATGAATCACATTAAGGTGTCATCAAAAAGATTGATTCATTCAAAAGAGGCAACAAACTTGGAACTTTCGGACCTTGAGTGTAAGTTTATGTACCGTGCTGTGTGTGACTGTAATATATGCTAGGTAGTAAATAGTGTTGCTATATATAATAGGCACCTGTTGGAAAAGTCTTATAAGTGCTAGATAAATATACTCATAGAGTTGTGTCATATATTCTATAGAAGATGTACAATACACATGTTGATTCACGTGCGATTTTATTACCGTACGGAGAGGTAGTATTCTCTCTCCTATCAGGGTATACGGGGCTCAGAGAGGCAGAAAGGCTTGAAAAAGTGGCCACTCAGTTTGGCCACCACGGCTCGTTTCTGATTGGATTGTCTCTTTAGAATAGGCACATTATGGCTCCCAGATTTGTGAGAAAAGAACAATTGAGTCACTCATCACATGGGCACTCAGCCTGCATACACCTGGACATCAACTAAACTACCATTCACACTAATATTTAGTATAAATAAGATTCTCCGAGAGCATATCTACTGTGATGGAGACAGTCCAGATGCTACTAGAACAGAGAATGATTGGAACTCATACAATTGAGTCACCCAAACGACTAATGATAAAGATACGTCATCGAGAGAGTAAGGTCGATATAATCCGTGATTTCCGCCTGAACCTTTAACAATGGCATCATCAAGCACATCAACGATGACCATAATAAGCATAGGTAATCAGCATCTAAGAATTTTTTAGGTGGGCTATAGTGTGCATAGTGTGATATATGGTCGAGTGTGTGTGGTGGTGTAAAGGTCTATTGGTGCGTAAGTCGTCTATCGGTTAAATGTAAGGTCGTATGGTTGAGTGTAAGTGTGTATATAGTGTCATATGTGAATGGTGGTGAATAAAGGTGTCATACTGTTATGTGTGTTATAAATGGGACATATGGTTTAAGTGGTCATAATGTAGTGGCTCTATGTAGATGTTAAGCGTCTATGGTAAATGTTAATGTGTCTATGGTTGAGTGCAAGGTGTGTGTATTTATATTGTCATACAGGTTATATGTGTGCTGCTATAAGTGACAGATGGTTTATTTAAGGTCATAGTGTTAATCTGTGTCTATAAGTATGGTAATGTTGTGTGGAGTGTGTTGTGTGTTGTGTAGTGTGTCGTCTTCGTATGCCGTGTGAAACTTGTGACCCGAGTATTCAGAGGTCAAAACATCATTAAATATTAGGGTGCTAGCTCCTAAAGGGTTGGCTAAAAAATTTAGGGTGACCAAAATTGAGCCCATTGGCACACAAAAGGGTTGGCTCGACAAAATTTTGGTTCTCAACAAAAATTTATTTTAGGGGTCTCAAAAAAATACATTCGCTCGAAAAAGGGTTTCAAAACATTTTTGTTCTCAAAAAAATGGGGCTAAGCCTCTAACGAATTTACGGGCCTTTTGGCTCGATGGGGTTCTCAAATTAGGGTGTGACTTTACGGTCTATTTTTGGTTTTATCACTGCGCTTACGACCCTCGACCATACACGTATTGAGCCGCGCACTCTCTTTCGACAGGCGCATATCGTGTAATTTAGGTACTGAGTATTATTCAAAAACGAGTAATGGGCCACTCAAAAGTTTCAAAGGTCATTGAAAATTGGGCCAAAAATAGATACAAAGAGGTCAGAAAAAGGTTCAAGGCAGGGAAATAATTGTGGGTTATCATAATTTTTCACACCTCATAGAGGAAGGGTGCTCCTCACAATATGTGAATATAAACATATTGTGGGTAGCATTGTTTTCCCCATTTATGGTGCCTTCCGGGAAATGTCACTATCTCTCTTCGCTTTATACTTTCAGTTGAGGGAGAGTTTAACAACGGGTGGTGACACATGGGAAAATCGAACTTTAAGTGCCGTTCTTTCCACCTAATCAGTGTCCAACCTACTTGTTTGTTATTCGCATTCAAAGAGTTATATAATCTTGCCCCAGAGATTGCCTAAAAACCACTGCTATCACGGAGATTTGAACTCCAGCGTCGAGAATGCAGATAAGCGGTGACTCAACCTCACTGCGACACGATAGGCGATCTAATATAAATATTATATGATTTTTATATTTTATAATTATATATTTATCTTTTTATTTAGTAAATTCCTATTATTATTTTATTTAGTTCTCAATTTTTATCTCTCGTCACTTTATTTTTTTTATTTTTTTATTTTTTTTTATTTATATAATATTTATATTATTTTATATATTTTTTTTGATTTAATGTATTATTAATTATATATATTAATGTATTTATTATTATTTATTATATATTATATATTATTAATAATTAGAGAATTATTATAGATTATTTTATGGATTGATTATATATATGCTAATATTATTTAATTAAGATATATAAATTTATTACATGTTACTCATTATAGATTATTTTTTAATGTTTTATATTTTTTCTTTAATAGGTTTTTGGTGAATAATATAGTTTATTATATTAAAGAATGAAGAATAAATTCTTTATCATGTGATCACCCAACAATATTCGCAGATATTAATGAAATGTTATAAAAAGACTGGTAGATTCTTAAGCTACAAATATTCCTACATATCATTCTTAATACATCTTTTTAACAGGATATGGATGCCGATATAAAAATATCGGATAATTACGGATAATATCAGGATATATTTTAACAATACAGTACCGTCCAATAGTATCCTAATCAAAAAATGTTGGTTCAGAAAAATAATGATATTAAATTCACAATATATATATATATATTATAAACAGATTATAATTTGATATATTATAAAACACAATAATATAAATAATATAAAATAAATAAAATAAATAAAAAAAATAATAAATATAAATAAATAAAAGAAAATATAAAAAAATATTTTAAATAAATATAAATAAATAAAAAAGATAACGAGAAATATAAAAAATGAATATACTACACAAAATAATATTAAATATAAAATAAATATTATTAATTTTTTAAAGTATTTTATTATTTTGAAATCATTACCAATTATTTTTAAAAAAAAAAAAATTTATTTTAAAATATTATAATTTATATTTACTAACGACATCGGGGAAAGGTATCTATTACAATGGCTGATTTGTAAACGCACACACTCCTGCACAGAAGCCAGTGGGCGTGATAACAAATGGGAGAAAAAAAAAAGGATAGACACGAACAAGTATGTTTGCCAGGAGGGGTGCCATAGGGTAAGCACTCACATATTGGTCGGAAACATCTCCAGTCTGGTGGAAAAAAAGGTCAAGGATTAATCGGGCAGGCTCACTAATCTTGGGTACATGGGCTATATAAGGCCCTAGGCGATCAACAGACTAAACCTGGTGCGTGGAGGTTATTACATATATCATATAAATATTATAATTAAATAAATATATAAATATATAATATATAATATATTAATATATATAATATAATATATATATATATAATATATATGATATATATATATATTATATAATTATATTATATAAGATTATATATAATATATAAATAGTTAATATCCTCCTTACCAGATATGCGACGCACAGGACCGGAGTTTCAGATCTGGCTGGAGCCTTCATTAAAAGCGCTGTTTTGGAAAATTTGGGGATGATTAGCGAATCATAAACATCAAATGTGGTTGATAGACATAAAATAGGAAGAGAGAGGAAAAAACTTAGTACAGAGTATCAGTAAAGAAACGAAAGGCAGCTGAAACCACTGAAGAGACTTTATTTTGACCGAAGGAAGGACGAAACTCTTATACAAGAAAGTGTAGCGGGAAAGATGTAGCAGAGAACTATCCTAGAAAAACACGTTACAATAATTAAGGAACCAGGAAGCAAGTACTTTGGACACATAGCACCAACCTCTTCATCGGCTTTGAGCATCTTTCAAATGATGTAACAATTCATGAAGAATAAGAATATCGACAATCATCAACTAGTAGCAATAGGGTGCGATGGAACAGTCATTAATACTGGCTATAAAAATGGCATAATTGCTCGTTTTGAGAAAGCCATTGACAAACCCTTGCACTGGTTTATCTGCCAGTTACAGCAAAATAAGTTGCTACTTCAACATTTGGTGCAGCATTTGGATGGTGGAACTAGTGGGTCTAATGCATTTTCTGGCCCAATTTGGAGATTATTGGCAAATTTCGAGAATCTCCCTGTTGTTAAATTTGTAGTCATTTCTAGCGAATTTCCGAAAATCGACCGAAACGAACTTAGCACAGACCAGCTATACCTTTGGGATATTTGTCAAGCTGTCACAAATGGAAAATCTTATCAGGTTTGTCACAAAGGCAACCTGGGAAAATGTCTAATTCACGTTGGCTAACAACCGCAAATCGCATTATGCGTTTATACATTAGCTCTTCAGATCCTTCAAACCAACTTCAAACTCTGGCAGAGTTCGTCATAAGAGTGTGCGCACCAATGTGGTGGTTTACAATAAAATTAAATAAATATTGCACGGTTGGTCCACGAAATTTGTGGAAGACAATAAACATCTCGAGCTATCTTAAAAAAGAATTAAATGCTGTGGTCGATCCCATTATCCAGAGAAACAGCTATTTCGGCCACCCGGAAGCAATAGTCCTGTCAATGATCACAGACGACAGACAGACCATTCGAGAATTTGGACTACGTAGGATTTAACAAGTAAGAATAGAAAAAAAGAAAGTGATCAGACACTATAACATTTCCCCACTCAACTTCGAGGCAGTTTCATATTTAGATATTATTGATTGGGAAAAATGTAAATTGACGGAACCTCCAATAACATCTCACTTAACAGAAGATGATTTGAGAAATTTGATTTTCAGTGGAGATGGAGAGTCTGTAGCTCATCCCCTGGGAAGCCTAAAATTTCCCTGCCACACCCAAAGTGTTGAACGTTTCGTGAAACTAATAATAGAAGTTTCTATGGCTGTGTTTGGAGAAAATAAGCGTGACGGTTTAGTTAGAAGCAGAACAGAGTCGAGAAAAGCTATGCCTTCATTTGAAAACAATCGCCAGTACCGAGTAAATCAGGAATAACTGCAATGGAAAAGGAGTTAGAGCCAATATGGTTGGGTGGAT
>JABUQX010117106.1:0-10000 GCA_015478945.1 Trachelipus rathkii
AGAGAGGAGTCCCTACCCGCGTAAGAATTCTTCCGAGGCGATGTTCTGATTTCATCGCTGGAATCCTCCTCAAGTTCGTTTAGGTGTGATCCGCAAGGAAGTCTACTGACACTGAACGGCTGGAGCAAGGGAGATGCGTTGCGTACCTTGCTGCATAAGTGATGGTCGGCTTGTAAAAACCCGTGCATGGGCTCGCGGTACGACCTGGAGAGTCCCCGTTCGGACGGGTGTGGTTGCGGGCGCTAGGAGACGTTTTGGCCTGTGAGAGACCTGTTGGGGTGCGGTCGGTCGGCAGACTGCGCGGTATAGGGGAGGCGGGATAATAGTGTCAGTGGCTGTATGCTTGGCTATGGCCGTGTGTTGACGACTGAGGCAAGGCATCGAGCGATGCGCGATACGTGTTGTATACTACAAGGCCGGAAGTGTGTAAGCAGGTGAGTCCTTCCATATGGACGACTAGCAATTCAACTACCTCAAACATAGGCGTAATGCATAATTGAGGTGCTAGGTGGACAGATAAAGCAGGTTGGTGAACGTCTCCAAGAGTATGTGATGAAAGAGCAAGGAAAAAGAGATGTGTGGAATGTTTATGTAAACATAGATGTAAGTGGGCATAATCAGACAATAATGCATCATTGGCTGACACTATCTACAATGAGGATACCGGGAGAGCACAAATAGCTTGTGTGATGAGAAAGAAAATTGAACTCAAGATTTGTGATTGTTGCGGGTCCTTTCTATCATATTTCTCATGTATGATATTTTTGATAGTTTTCTAAAAGTAAAATAAAAACTTTCAGACCAGACATCTCTGTAATAGATACAGCTTAAGTGCTCAAATTTGATATTTAAATTCGTTCCGTTTTATTTAGAAGAAGTAAAAAATTTTTAAAGGATAAAGTGCATGTACATTGCACAAAGGGCATATTAACCTATTACATGAATTGATTATAACTGATATTGCATACTTAGGGTAAATTCACAGTGGAATAAATTTAGGGAAGCCAGGAGCACCATTGATCAATAATCAGAGTCATTACAGCTATAAAATTCTTTTTAGTAATAATTTATCAACTAGTAGAGATCAATGTGCAACTAACCAATTTATAATAAAGCTAAAATGATTTGTCTCATATTAATACTGTCCAAGACTCTAAATGACATTAAATTTTGAGGGCCTTGCAAAATTATAAATAATGAATCAAATAATATTGATGCGCCGTCTCTAAATATAAATCATTTATATTACTAGCATGAGATTTCAATATGTTGCCTTATCGAATAAAATCTATTTAAAGAGATTGAAGTCTGCAAAAATATTGCGCCAGAGAACTAAGAGCTAAGTAAATATAAGAATTTAAATTAGAAAAGATAATGTTGAAAATCTTTTTGCTTGTATGAAATATATAAATTGCAAAAGTTTCTATAGTGATTCAGATAAAATTTACATCATGATTTTAAAAAAAAAAATCGCAAGAATAATAATTTAAGAAGAATATAAAAGGGAATAAAAGGAAATTGGCAAGTTAAGAATTTTGTAGAAGGAGAGGATAATGCTAATCAGAATAATGCCAATTAACAAAATATCAAAACTAACGATATAAGTATAATTTTTATACATATTTTGATTTTAAAATAATTTGCAAATATAAGAAAAATCTTTAAGTGAATTAGCGGTTTTTATTTACTTATAAAGATAATTTTCAGGCCGTTCAGATACATGGAAACAAGATGGAATTCAACATATTATATGCTGCAAAAACCTCATAGATGCAATCAACATGTATAGCAACTTTCTTAAATTAACGACATGAATACTGAACATGAATTTTTTTATATTACGGTTTATTTACTTTAACAAAATGTATTAAATTAATCAAAAATACTAAAACATCACAAAAAAAAAATATTTAACAGTGTCAAACCCGATTTTAAACAAAAATCTAAAAAAAAATTATTAAAACATTTGCAGCATTATTCAACATGCTTCAGTGAAAATGATTCCTCAGGACGAAAATAAATTGACTGGTTTTAAAAATTTCTGGGTTCCCACACTCCGGGATAAGATGGTAAATTATACTTTGACATTAAATATAAACTTTCGTTTATTTTTGAATTTGTTTTAAATAAACACTGAACTGAAAAGCCTTGACTATAACCAGTGAAAGTTTTGCGTACTTCCTTTCATTTCCAAACTTTTAATGGAAAGTCTCACAGGGTATGTAATATTCACCTCAATTTGGGAATATATTATCGTTAACTGCTAGGAACAATGGGGAGGCGAAGGCAGCTACTGAATAAAAATTATGAATTTAAAAATTATGAAAGGATTGATTTTTTTTTTTTAAAATTAGAAACGCATTTTTCTGGAATTAATAAATAATAAATATTAATTATTCAATATGAAAAAGTATCCTTAAACAAACTTGCGTTCTTATATATATATATATAATAATTATATTTATATATATAATCATATAAATGATAATATAATATAATATATAAATAATATAATAATATATATATAACATAATGATTATCTACTATTGATATCTGTAACTGTCATCATTCTGTATAATAATTATATGATGATGTCTAAAGGAAATTTTATTTTGATTAAATGAACGAAAAAAGTGAAGTAAAATGTTAGATTAATTAACATTCTCCGTTCTTTATCTAAAAATTTAAGATCCTTATATAAAATAAATTTTTCATACTCTTATATTTTACAATATTAAACTTAAAAATATCTCTTCAAATACTATTTGGAACATCCTCTTAAGGATTTTCATCCCCTATAGTGAAGTATCACAAAAATGACGTATGACAGGGAAGCCACCTGAGCTTCTACAATTTTCACATATTATGTATTTCTTAATAAAAAATCTATTCATTTGATTTTGTTTTTACTGTTATCGTGTTGGTCTCATAAAACTATTAGAGGAAATTATAGGATTTGTATAATATATATTTATCACTGAAATATTTTTTACATATTGGCATAACATTGTTCTCTCCTCAGTAGCATACATATCACTTAATATGTATCAATTCTTATCACAAAGAAAAACAGCAACAATAATTTACATATTGAAATTACCCAAAAGATAAAATAACACTAAAATATAATTTCATTATTTCCTCCTGATAATCTTAATTATTTCTTTACAATAAAAACGTATAAAAATAATAGAGTAATATAGGTAAGATAAAATTTTCTTACTTTTCTCATTCTCTGCCTACTATTAACTCCTACCTATATTTCCTTGCAAATTATATTAATGAACTTTTTTGACCGCAGATTTACTCTCAGTACCTTAATATAAGGCCTCCTATTGCAAAATAATGAAGTTCCCAAAGGCATAAAAAAATTAACAACCCAAATTTACTTGCTTCCATAGATGCTAAACTTACGTCAAAGATGTTCCTTATACACTCTAAATACAACACGTAATTCTTTGTTGCAAAGATGAAATAAGATCCACGTATAAGAAATTATTTAGTTTTATATATATATAATATATATATATATATAATATATAAATATATATAATATATATATTATATATATATAATTACGTATATATATATATAATTATAATATATATACTTATATATATATATTATATATAATATATATAATTAACAGTAACAAATTGAACTGCAACAAACGCTCAACAGTCGTAAAATGGCTAAGAACAATAATCCCTTATTGGGGTTTCGACTCGCACCTCGCAGTTAGTATGCCAGCGTGTACATAGAAAACCATCGAGGGCTAAAAGGAAATCACCATTTTCCCTGAAAGTTACATCTCCAGAAGAAAGGCAGTCATCTTGACGTTAACCTCGGCAGATTCCCAGCCCCGACTTCGGTCAAGGATCCACAGGGTGCACTTCGGGAGTACGTGATAGTAAATATTTGAACTGCTAACAACGCTCACAGTTCGTAAAATGTAAGAACATTAAACTTCCTTATTGGGTTTCGAACGCAGTCTCGCATAGTATGCAACGGTACCACTAAACAACGAAGGACTAAAAAAATCCAACATTTTCCCTCTAAGATTAGCATCTTCCAGAAAAAAGGCAGTCAAGCTGACAGTACCTCATGGCAGACTCCGCCCATACTCGTGCAAAGGTCAACACTAGGGCTACTCGGGAGTAACGGCAGTAACAAATTTAGAAGCTAACAAACGGCTCACAGTTCGTAAATGTAAGAACAATTATAACTCCCCTTATTGGGTTTCGAACCGGCACCCTCGCAGTTGGTATGCCAACTTGACCAAGACCAACGAGAAGGCTAAAAGGAAATCCACATTTTCAATGACTTTCATTTCTTCTGGGAAGATATAATCTTTCAGAGGTAAACGGTAGATTTCCTTTTCTCCCCGCCCCTACTAACTGGCATACTAACTGCGAGGGTGCCGGTTCGAAACCCAATAAGGGGAGTTCTATTGTCTACCATTTACAACGTGAAGCGTTGTTAGCACTTCTAAATTGGTACTGATACCGTGACCCCGAATTCAACCCGTGTGACCTTGACCCGATTGTGGGCGGGAATTTGCCAGAGGTTATGTCAAGATTGACTTGCCTTATCCTTCTGGAAGATAGTAATCATTCAGAGGAAATGGTGATTTCTTACCTCCGTTGTCTATGTAACACGCTGGCAATAACACGCGTGGTGCGTTCGAACCCAATAGGGAGTTTAATTTTCTACCTTTTACGACTTGAGCCTTTGTTAGAATTTCAATTGTTACGGATCGTTTATCCCGAGTAGCACCTGTGTGACCCTTGACCCGAGTGGGCGGGAGATCCCAGAGTTACTGTCAGATGTGACTTTGCCCTATTCATCTGGGAATAGAACATTCAGAGGAAAATGGTGGTTTCCTTTACCTCTCGTTGTCTAGTGTAACACGCTGGCATAGTAACGGAGGTGCAGGTTCGAAACCCAATAAGGGAGTTTAATTATATATACCATATATATATTATATAATTATGATATATAATATTATTATATAAAAATATATATAATATATATCTATATAATATATATATATAAAAAGTATAATATTTACAGTAAAAAATATATATATCTATAATATATAATATATATTATACTATATATATTATATAATTATAATATATAATATTATATATACTATATATAGTATTAATTAATTCAGTATACAGTAGTGGTTATTTACAATTTCAGCACAGTATTTGCGATGAATCTAATAATCAAGTAATACTAGAAAGCGTGTTGCTTTTGTTATTCAAAAGATAATTAAGTCTCTAAATTTCCAAAATGTTTAACATCTCTTAACTGCATTATTTTTGCTCCAATTCACCAAGAGCGAAATATTCCGCATGAGATAAGGGATATTGCAAATGGCAATATTAATTTCAGCAAGTGTCCAAGTTGTTATTATAAATATATATAATATATTAGATATATATATATAATAAATAAAATATAATAAATATAATAATATATTTAAATATATATTATATATAATATATATTTATTATAATATATTTATATATATATATTAATTATATATATATTATATATTATACTATATATATATATATAATTATATAATATATATTAATATATATATTATATATAATTTACCATATTAATATATATATATAATATATATTTAAATATAAATATAAATATAATATAATATATATATATATTATAAATATAATATATTATACTACTAGTCAAAGATTTTTAATAATTACGAAAAGAGTGTCTATCTGTTTTGGAAATATTGGATTTCATCTCATGAGAGACGTTGTCTTTGAAATATAAACTATTTAATTCAATTTCTCAAATTGTTTGATTAATATAACATATAATTTCTTTTAATCTTCTTTCAGAAAAACTTAATGAATTTTAGTTACTTAAAATTTTATGTTTAAAGTGTCGTGACCTTTCTGATTACTTTTTTTTAAACAAAATACCAAGTAGTTAATTTTAATCGGTGCAGCTAAAACAAGTGTTCCAAGTTTGGTCGTAATCTACATGTAAACGAATTGAATGTAATATAAATAATATATAAGAAACTAAATTTAATACGAAGTGAGAGAAGCAATGATATAGAAAGAACAGAAGCAGACGGATCTCTTGTTTGTTTAGAGGAGCTAGAATGTATGAAGATATTAACAGCAAATATGCTTTCATAGATCTGGGAAAGGTTTGATTCAGTTAAATTAAGAGAGATTAAGAGTGAGAGAGAAATATCAGCCATACAATGTTTAGAGAGCCCTGGAGAATTTTATAAAATACAACGAAGAGAAACAATAGAGAATAAAGATGTTTGAGGTGAGAATAGGAGTCAATCAGGGAAGCGTGATATCACCAATTTGTATTGTACATATGGATTAGGATTTAAAAGTGATAGATGATATAAGAGATTGGACTGTAATATTCAGGCATACGCGGATACCGTCATGCTGGTGAAGAGGGAATAGGCCTGAGAGAGGTGTGATATTTTTGCGAATAGCTTGATGAGAGCAGGTTACTATGAACACAGTAAAGACGAACCAATGGTCGTCATAGAAAAGATGACGACTGAAAGTGGAGGTGAAGGCTGAGAGAAAAGATGTGAGAAAATGTAATATACTGGGGCAAGTATTGGAAGATGAAAGGAAAGTATCAGAGATAACAAGTAGGATAGCTCAGTATGGGAGCACTGTAAAAGCAGTGTACTATTATGTGGTGCAGAGATAGTAGAATACAGTCGGAGGGAATGTACTTTTGAGAGCGATAGTGGAGAGACTAAAGAAGACAGACAAAAACGAAAGAAAGGAGGGGGTTGGAGAAGATATTTAAGATAAGATGGTGCAGTCAGATTGAAGGAGCGGACACCTGGGTAGAAGCAGATGAAGAGAATGACCAAAGAGATGAATGGACGAGGGACAAAACCAAGAGGAACCTAGGAAGGATGGGAGAGTCTAATGGAGGATTCATTGAAAACATGTGAATGCGTCATGAAGAGTTAGGAAGAGGGAGTCCTGGAGATATAGGAAGATTGAGAAGTGCGCTGGCTCCACTGACACACTGACACACTGACAGGGCCTTGAACCTTTCTTTGAGCTGTTGTGAGTTGTAAGTTGTATATATATAATGTATAATATATATATAAATATCTATAATTATATATATTAATAAGATATATATATATATAATATATATATATATATATTATATATACATTAAGTATACTATTATATATAAATAGAGACAATCCTAACTCAGCTATCGAACGAAATAACATATAGACTGATCGATCTTTTACTATCACAATGTCACATAAAGACTTATTTCTCAAAATTGGTAAATGATGATAATATTATATAATAAAATAAAAGAAGTAAATTGAAACAAAAAAGTTTAAGAATAATGAATTAAAATAACGCCTGTTTGTCAATCATACAAAAAGTGACTGTTTAGCTCTACACCACGCAACTAGCAATTGCGTGTTCGAATTAAGCATAAAATGTTTTATTTTGCCTTTATCAAATCTATTAGTTACACTTCTTAGTATAAATAAGGTGAAGACTATTAAATTAATTATTTAATATATATATATTAATATATAATTATATATAATAATATATATAATATATATATATATATATATATATTATATAAATAATATATATATTAATACTAATATATATAATAAATATATATATTAATTATTTAAATATATATTAATTATAATATATTATATTATATATAATATTAATATATATATAATATAGTAATATAAAATATATAAATTATATATATATATATAGATAATATATATAATTATAATATATTATATATATATATTAAATATAATATATATACTATATATTTATATATATATTAATATATATAATATATATTTATTATAGATATATATATAATATAATAATATATATATTATATAATTATATAGAAGCAGAAGAGAGAGAGAGAGATAAGAAGAGAGAGAGAAGAAAGAGGGGAAAGAGGAAAGAGAGGAGAGTAAGAGAGAGAGAGAGAAGGAAGAGAAGAGAGCGAGAGAGAAGAAGAAAAGCCAAGTATAGAATACTGAGTTAGCCGCGATATATATAAAATACTTTTAGTTATATATATAATATATTATTATATATATATAATATAATATATAGATATATATAATATATAAATAAAATATATTATTATATATATTATATATATATAAGAATATATATTATAAATTATATATAATATATAATTATATATAATAATTATAATTATATAAAATTAAATTATCTACCCATTATAGTTGCGATATCATATACAGATATATAATTGGATATTAACAAGAAACTATTAGAAAAACTTAATGCTAATAGATTGCTATCATAAAATAAACCGTCGTTAAGGAATTTTTAATTATGGAGCAATGCTAGCATATTTGAGGCTACTTAACGGATATTTCGGATCTGCATTCAAAAGCTTTATTATTTATAATATAATATATAATATATATATATAATAAAATAAAGAATATAATATATTATATTATATATAATAATATATATAATAAATATATATATATATATAATATAATATATTAATATTAATATATAAAATATATATAATTATATATAATCAGATATATATAACTATATATTATATATAATAATATAATAATTGATATATATATATATATATATATATATATATATATCTTGTAAATTAGTATTGCCACAAAAGTAATTGAAACAGCTATGTAATACATTTTCTTATTCCAAAAACTTGCATAAATTGATAGGCCAAATAATAAAATAAAGCACATACATAATCATCCAACTATACATACATACATACAACATAATACATGAAAAACATAACATACATACATACATACAACCAATACATACTTCTTTACTACTACATACAATACAACGATATATTAATCATTTAATGATATTCAGTATCAACTTCTTTATATTTAGCTCAGTAGGAAACATAACATTTTAAAATATAATTATAAATTTATATACTACTTAAAAACAAAAAAATGAATTATAAATGCATGGTAAAGTCTTTTTTAATATTTTTCTTGAAATTAATAATGTAACACCTTAAATATTACTATATATAAAAAATATAATATAATATATATAATTTATATAATATATTATATACATTATATATTATAATTAATTATTTATATTTATAATAAATAATAATATATAATATATATTATATATATATATAATAATATATATAATATAATATAATACTATAGTATAATATAAATATATAATATATATATATATTATAATAATAATATAATTATATAGATTATAATTATATATATATATATTATATAAATATATATATATATTAAAATATATTACTAAATAATATTATATACATATAATATAATAATTAATAATATATATAATATATAATATATATATATATAATATATATAAATATATATATGATATTATATATAAATATAATAATATAGATTTATATAATATAATATAATAATATATATAAAATAATTTACGTATATATTAACTAAATTTTTTCTTTTAAGTTAATTACTTGGCGTGAAGAGATATAACATGAATGTGAATGCATATACTGTCATGCTATATATACAGGATTTATCTTTTATCAGCAGAATACATATATACATATAAATATATGATAATATTATATACTTTACTGCAATCTTCAGAAATATAATCCAATACAGAAGATTTATTCAATCATAGATATGGATACCTATACAGAATAATAGATAGATATAATAGATAGAAGATAGATAGAAGATAGACAGATAGATAGATAAAATAGATAGATATGATAGTTGATAGAATTTTTGTTATAATAGATAGATAGATAGATAGGAAGATAGATAGATAGATGGAAGCCGAAAAGGCAGGTACGCGAGAACAGATTAATGGGAATCTCATCAACTCTTTAACTTTAGTTTTTAATTCTTCTTATATTT
>JABUQX010117106.1:15000-37210 GCA_015478945.1 Trachelipus rathkii
TAATAAAAAACAATAATGAATAATAAAAAAATAATAATAATAAATAATAATAATAATATCATAATAATAATATAATAGATAATATATAATAAAAGTATAATAATAATCATAATAATAATAAGATAGAATTATATAATAATCTAAAAAAATTATTAAAATAATAATAATATAAAAATTATTAATATTAATATTAAATTAATTTAATATTTATTAATGAATTACATATTTATGTGTATAATCAAATATTATTAATTATAATTATTATTAATTATTAATTAATATGTTAAGTTTAATATACTTTAATAAAATTTAATATAATTTTAATAATAATTTTAATAATAATTTAATAATAATTTTAATAATAATTTTAATAATAATTTTAATAATAATTTTAATAAATTTTAATAATAATTTTAATAATAATATTAATATAATAATAGTACTTAATAATAATAAATAAATAATATTACAAAATAAAGTAAAAATAATAATATTTAGGTAATCAGGTAATACAAATCAAAAATAATATATAAAAAAAAAGAAAAAAAAACTTGATCATAGATCATTTCTATCATGTACTTAATAAGAGATAGGTTTATTATTATAACCAAATATTAAAAAATTTAAGCAAAAAATTTTTATTTTAAGTTTTTTTTTTAGAGTGCTTAAACATTTTTTTTTAAAAATGAAAAAACTTTTATTGAATACGACTTTTTTGATAATTAAAAACATGGAAACTCTTAATTGCAGGTATTCCTTTACGTGCTTCAAAAGCTTAATCATCAATCATTTATAAAATTCGTTTACATATTTTTATGCCAATATATATAATAATTATATATATAAATTAATATATAATTATATCGATTATATATATATATTATATATATATTATATAATATATCTATATATATATAATATAATATAGTTTATATATGGTAATTATTGTATTTATAAATATATATTATAAAGATATAATATCATATATAATAATATAATAGTATTTATATAAGTTATATCATATATTATATATATAATATTAGAAGCTTAAATATGTATATATATATTATATATATATATATTTATATTTACATATAATTTTGTTTATATATTTTTATTATGTATATATTTATTTACATATGTTAATTACTATATTTACAGTTCAAAACTAAAATTTGAATAGTGAAAATAAAAATAATAATTCTCGCAGAATAAGAGAATAAAGACAACGAATTCGGGATGTATTAATATCGAATTAATCTATTTTATTCAAAAACATATACACTTTTAACTTATCATCTACTTTTACATAGATTAATATAATCGTTTTTTTTTTGAATTATATGCTATCAAGTTCTTTATAATATTATATGATATGTATAAGCTATGTTTTAGTTAGACCATTTTGTAAATTCATTTATTCTGGCGGTTTTCATTAATGGCTGCTCTTCGAAAAATAAAGTTGATGTTTTCGTTTAAAACCAATATCAGAATCCACTTGCGACAGAAAAATTTATGAATATTTTTAAAACTAATGTAGATTCTGCTTTGATGGCACGATTTTGTATATATTAAAAGATTGTTGTGAATTTAACCAAAACAAATTAGCCTTGTTCTTAGCTCGTTCGCTAATAGACAATTAGTAAAAAAGGGTATAACGTGTTTGGTTGCTGGTTCTATTATAGCACCGAAGCTCCCTTTAAAGTGAAAGGGCGACTTCCACCAAGAAGGCACAAGAACTTGTAGCTGTCTATATAGGTCCGACAGCCGTAAAGGGAGTTTATTACGCGTGGATCTCAAAATACACGACACTCTTACCTGTGCACTGGGGAGGAAAAGAAAAAAAGATATACTAAACTCTTTCCCACTATATATAACAACTTATATTATATATATTAATATATAATATAATTATATATATAAAGATATAGGTAAATTATTAACTTATAATATAGATATATATAAATTATAATATATTATTAATATTTAATTATATAATAATAATATAATTATAATTAAATACTTATATCTATATTAATCTATATATTATATATAATTATATAATATAATTATATATAAAATATATAATACAAATCAATAATCATAAATTATACATATATAATAATATTATAATAATATAATATAATATTAATATATAATATATAAATACATTATATATTAATATATTTAATATATATATATAATTATATATAATAATAATAATAATTATATTATATTTATAATATATATATATTTAATATATTAATATTATCAATATAATAATTATATATATATTAATCTTTATATATTATTATTATTAATATTTATTATATAAATATAATAATATATAATATTACAAATTAAAATATATACTATATCTAAATAATATTTATATCCATTAACTATTATCCCTAATGATTATTAATTCATTTACTATATACATATTATACATCTATTTAATTAACTGAAATTTTTGTTTAATAATATATACAACCTTACAATCCGGACTATATTTGTTCTTAAATTATAATAAAAATGCCAAATACAACAATACTACTACTAAATATTTAGAGATGGAACTATATAATTGAAATTATGACAATTTTAATAATTATATTAACATATAAATATAATTTAACATAATTATCATATATGAAAACTATCAATTTAAGCTATTTGATAGATTTAGATAAATTACAACTTTATCTTTAGAAAAAAACATACAATATTCGATTATGATCCATTTTATATTTCATGTTCATAATAAAATAAAGTAATCGAAACTTTCATAAATATAATACAATATATCCGCTATATAGAATTAATAATATAAATATAATAAAAAGAATTAAATTATTGTAATTTTTAAATGTTCCGAAACTCTTGGTACTTATAATTCTAACTATCACAATCAAAATAAATAACATTCTTTTTAATTAATAATAACTTGATAGTAGGATAGTTAAATATGGAGATTCATTACTCGAGTAATTAGATTGTCTATACGTAAATAACTTATTGGTTCCACTGCACAGGTTAGTTCTATTATTTCTGTTTCAAGTCAGAAGAGAATCATCAACCGTTTATATAATTCTCTCCCTTCTACAGCACTGCTAAAATTTTGCTTTTTAATTTACCCTACATGAAAAATATAAATAAACATGATGATGAAGAAATTTATACAAAGACAATGAATCTATCGAATCCATCCCAATCTAAAATATAAATACTAGACTAGATTCTGGCCTTCTGATCTTAATTGAAAGTTAAGATAATTATTAATAATAATTAATTATGATAATTAATACAAATAATACATATTAATAATAAAAATCATTATCAATATAATAGATTAGGAATAAATGAGAGCATAAATGAAAATAATAATTATCAAATTATAATAGATAATAATATATAATCATTATTAATGAATAATAATTAATAATTTATATAACAATAATAACTCATTTATAATAACACTACAATAGCACATAAATAGATAATAATAATAATAATAATAATATAATATAATATAATAATTTTAATTATAAGAAAATATTAATACTCAATAATAATCTATAATAAATCAACTCACCCTAATTAATAAAAATAACATTCATAAAAATAACATAATATAATAATAATATAAATATATAATAATATAATACAATACTATAAGCATATTTACAAAATATATTATTAATTAGATAATTTTATAATAAAATTATTATAAAAATAAATGATTAATTAAGTACACAAGAATAATTTAATAATAATTGATAAGAATTATAAGCATTAATAATAGTAAATAATCAAAATAATAATTGAAAATTATAATCTAATAAATAATAAAAAATAAAAATGAAAATAAAAAAATAAAAAATTAATAATAAAATATTAATAATAATAATAAAATAATGACATAATAAAATACAAATAATTAATAATAATCCAAATAATAATAATATGAAGAGTATTTTCTCCACAATAATCACATCACCAAAAATTAATAAAAATCATATTAATAATGCATCACAATAATAATAATCACAATAATCATAATAGATATATAAATAATATATCACACATTTAACCTTATAATAGATAATGGATCACAGCAATTCGAAATACATACTCAATATAGTCTTAATCAAATTTTAAAATAATCCTAATCTTATTTGACCTTACTTACAAATATGGTTGTAATTTAAATAGCTTCTCTTTTAAATAAAAATAAGAATATAATTACCGAAGCAAATTGATAATTGAGTTGATTTTCATAAATATAATTTTTGAAAAAATTAAATATAATAATAATCGACCAAAAGACAAATAATTAATGCAAATAATAATAAATTTTAATAATAATATAACATAAAAATAAATTATTTAGTAATATATCGAATATTCTTTACATCAAAATAACCGATTTTTTGCGGGCGCAGAAGTAAATCAGTAAAATTAATTAAAATTTTAATATCTATATTTTTATTAGTAATTAATAATTAATGATGATATTACAATCTGTTAGTTATATTCAGTGCACGTTTCATATCAATCTAATCCTAATCTCAATCAACATCATTCATACAATGTAAAATTAATAGATATAATAAATAATAATACAAATAATATTAAATAATACCTTTTAACAAAAGATAATTGTTATATTCAATGTACAAATATATTAAAAGAGAATAATTGTAATCATAAATTAATCATTTATGAACTAATCAAATTATGCATAATATATCATGAATAATAAAATAATACATTTATAATAATTCATAAAATAATTCATAATAATAAAATAATAATAAAATAATAATAATAATATATAATAAATAACTATAATATGACAAATCGTTTGTCTACTATTTATCAAATCTTATATCAACCGAAGTTCCCATTATCTGCGAAGAAACCTTATTGTTACTTTGTTGCTGCCAATAGGTCGGAAAATCTTTGATTTTTCTTAGAATAATTTCTGCTCCTCACCTTTTTATGTCACCTTCGTTAGAAATTTAACTCCTTTGTTTCCTCTTCCTTCTTCCTCCTTGATTCTTTCGGTGGCGCCACTGCAGTCTTATCTTCTATTAAAGCTGAACACTTCTCTAAAACCTATCTCACAATTCCATTTTGGAGGATTCCGGATCTGTTCACACTTTTCAATCTCCACAGCTCATTTACGACTTGCATTGTAATTTTCTCTATAGATATGTTTTCTGCTTTGTTTGATCTCAATACTAAGAACAAACACTGTCCAGAAGATATTTCTCGTGTGGTTCTCAAAACTTGTGCTTCCTAATTTGCACCAAGCCTTGATAAGTCATTCCGATGCCTGTCAATATCTACTTTTCTTCCAACTAGAAGAGTGTACTCCTCACTCAACTGGTGATGAAGAGGGTAGAACCTTTATCAATTCTTAGACTCTCATGCTATCGCCTTAATCACTATTTTCTTTAATCAAATGTTTTCAAATATCTCTTCAATTGAAAATTGAAAACAAATTTTTCTACTTTCAGTTCCGATGGCTAATATTGCTTACGTAAGGATCTTCTTTCCCTTCTCTTTGGCCCTTGGTCTTACGCTCTTCTGTATTTCGGCGAATCTTTTGCGTGATATCCATAACAAAGGTCTTGAATGAATCTGGCAAAAAAAAATTTGATTTTAAAATCGCAAGTTTTGGCAACTAACTTTCTCTTTGCAAACATTCTCTATGACGTATTATCTGGTCATTATTATAGCACCTCCTGTAGAAGACGGTCATAGTACACATCTTATAAATCTATCCATTTAATATGTACTCTTTCAAAAGATGGATATCGGAGCATGTATGTCTTTGATTCGGTCCTAATTTGGATTTTCCGCATATTTTGTGGATTGTGTGAGAAGAGCTCCAGCATCTAGGTTCCTACCAGAGAAAATAATATATATATATATATATATATATATTTATATTATATATATATTATATATATATCATATATATATAGTATAATTATATATAATAATATATATATATATATATTAATATATATATATTATTATATTATAATATATATATATATATATATATAAAGTATATATATTATATTATATATATATATATATATTATATATATATATATTTATTAGTATATATTATTATATATATATATTATATATATATATATAATATAATATATATATATATATATATATATATATATATTATATATATATATTATATATATATATATATATGTATGTATATATATATATATATATATAAATTATTTATATATATATATATATTATATATATATATATATTATATATATAATATATATATTATATATATATAGTATATGATATATATAATATATATATATTTATATATATATATATATATATATATATAGTATATGATATATATAGTATTATATATATATATATATATCATATATATATTATATCAGGGGCGTATACATAGGGTAGGTGGGGTAGGGTAGCTCCTACCCAATATTTTTTTAGGTTTTAAATAATTGAAATTAATGGTAAAAGTATACTAAATTTTAAAAATTTTATATAAACGTTAAAAGGAGCTATTTTTGCATCATAAATTAAAAGATAAACAACCAAATAATAATAGCTATAATAGTAATTGAATTCATTTAGAAATCCTCGCTCCTACTCTGATCTTACAAAGTAAAATTCTATGCTACGGAAGGACGAATGACGTCATTTTTTATATCAAAATTATAAGGGACGGGTAAGTACTGTCTTACCTATAATCGAAAATATATGAAACCTTTTCGTTCTCTTTCCGTAAATATGTACGAAATGCGTGAAAAGTAACGACAAGTTGTGGCGAGCTTGTGGTAGTTTGTTTGAAATCTTTGTATCGAATGTGTTTGATTATTCTTTATATAAATTTTATATAACTTTATTTAAGTGGGATTTAGCATTATAAAAATAAAAATAATTGAAATAATGCAATAATGGAGTAGGGTGTTAAATTTTGATATTAAAGAAAAAGCACGCTTTAAGAAACTTATCTATAAAAACCACAGCTTATTTTAAAGAAAATGGTAGACTAAAGAAATTTCTCAGTTGAAATGTGCTTTAAAAATTAGTCCTATTTGGGGTAAATTACATAATGAAAACAAGCTTTTCATACAAATAAATGGTACCGTATTATAATTGATTAAAATATATTTTTTTCGACGTTTTTTCCGGTTATATGGTATATAATTGTATTCAAGGAGTATATTTATTCAAAATATAAATATTTGTTTTTAGATATATATTATAATTATATATATATATAATAGTATATATATATAGTATATATATATATATAGTATATAAGTTATGATATATATATATAATAATATATATATATATAATATATATATTTATATATATATATATATATATATATATATATAATATATAATATAATATATTATATATATATATATATATATTATATATATATAACTAGGGAACCGACCGGGGCCCGGCCCCGGCCCCGGCCCCGGCCCCGGCCCGCCCGGCCCCGGCCCCGGCCCGGGCCCCGGCCAACCACGGCCATTTTTAGCGACCCCGGCCCCGGCCCCGGCTCCGGCCAAAAATCAGGAAAAGCCGGGGTTTTCTACCGGGTTAACTGTATACTTAGGCAAAATTGTAGTAGTTTAATTCAAACAATATCAAAAAATATATTTTAATTACTCGTTTAATATTTGTTATCAAATTGATGGCAAAATATATAAATTTACCTAAATATAATAAATCAATTTTTTTTGGGTATTTACTATGATTTCAAATTTACCTCTGAGTCCAAATTATTACATTTTTTTCCGAGTTTTTAACATAAAATATTCGAAATTTGATATATCAAACGAATTCGGAAAACGAATAAACTATAATTGTTAAAATAAATATGTATTTATTTATTTAAGTAATAAATATCTTCAAGAAATCAAATATTTTCCGAAATCTTTTTCAAAATTATTTTATTTAATTGAAATGTAATATATATATAAATATATATAGTTATATATATATAATATATATATATATATAGTATATATATGTATATTATATATAGTATATATATAATATAATAGTATATATATATATATATATATATATAATACTATATATATATATATATAGTAGGTATAGATATATATATTATATACTATATATACTAATATATATGGACCATAGTAGTTCTGCATTCATAAATTGTATATATACTAGTGACCCAAATGGTCCAAGAACCCACAAGATCGATGCACTATTAAGACTTAATATATATAAACTAACGATGAAAGTATGGTGGATGAAGTTAGAGTTGAAGAGAATTTAGGACTTAGTGACCATAATATAATTAGATTTATTATGAATGTGATATCTGGGCCGCAACTTGCAAGTTAATCGTAAGGAAAAAGATCTAACAATTTTTCCAGAAATGGCGTTTCCAAATTTTCGAGAATGCTTAGTACAACGACTGGGATATAAGAGTTTAAGACCAAAAACTGTTTATCAATGTGGGAACATTAAACAAATTTAAATGAATATTCAGTCAGTATGTTTTAAAGATAACCATTAGGGTGGCGATGAGAAAACCTGTTTGGTGGAATAAGAGAGATAAGAGAGAAAATTAATGAAAAGCGTAGATGTTTTAAAATATTCAAGGGCAAGTAATAGGGAAGATGATTTAGAAAATTATAGGACAATAGAAATGAACTTAACCAGTCAATAAGAAAGGCAAAGAGAGAGGTAGAAATTAATTTAGCAAGGAATAGTAATAAGAACCTGAAGAAGTTTTTTAGCTTTTATATAAATTTAAAAGTAAGAATAGGACAATTGGTCCAATTAAAATTGATGAAAATTAGTGAGTTCAGATAAGGAGTTGGTCAACATTTTCAATGCTTATTTTGCTCAGTGGTTTACTGAGGAAAAGTTAGTAATAGTTTTGGAGACCTAATAGTTTCTTGTACTGCATGTAACAAAATAGACTTACAGGAATTTGAATTTGACGTAAAGATTATTAAACATTTATTAGACCATATTGATCCAGGAAAAGCTGCAGGGCCTGATGGAATATATGGTAGAATTCTGAAAGAGGGTAGTATCAGCATTGCAAAGGCAATGTATTTGATTTTTAAGCGATCTATAAACATTTGGTGAGGTACCAGATGACTGGAAAAAGCATAATGTTGTGCCTATTTATAAGAAAGGTAGTAAAGGAGATTTGGAAATTATAGGCCAGTTAGCTTAACTTCTCTTGGTGGTAAAGGTTCTGGAAAAGGTTAATGAAAGGTCAATATAGAGAAATTACTTGAAGATAACAAGGCATTGTAATGACTCCCAGCAACGGTTTTCAGAAAGGGTAGGTCATGTCAAGACAAACCTTTTAGAATTTATGGAATACATTAGTGACTGCATTGACTGAGGAGTCCAGTTGATAATTGATATTTTAGACTTTAGCAAAGCTTTTTATAAGGTTCCCCACAATAGAGGCTGGATGAAGAAGTTATTGCAATGTGGGATAGGTGGAGTGGTACATGTTTGGAATTAAAGAGTGGTTTGCGAAATAGAAACAGTGTGTACAACTAAATGGCAATAATCATCATGGGGAAATAGTGAAGAGTGGTGTCCGCACAGGGTTCAGTGCTGGGGCCACTATTGTTCCTCATAATATATATAATGATTTAGACAACTTAAATGCAAGGTTTTCAAGTTTGCAGATGATACCAAAAGTGGGCAACCACAGTTAGGAATAGTGAAGGATGTAATAAAGATTCAAAATGATCTTGATAAACTTCTTGGGTGGGCAGATAAGTGGCAAATGAATTTTAATAGTAAAAAGTGTAAGGTTCTTCACCTAGGTTTACTCAAATAAAAGTTTTAACTACGATATGGATGGGGATTGGCTTGAGTCTGTGGACCAAGAAAAAGATTTAGGTGTGATTATAAGCAGTAATTTGAAAGTAGCTAATCAGTGTTTGGAAGCTAGAAATAAAGCTAATAAGATGCTGGGCATAATAAATCGCAATGTTGTTTACAAGAGCAAGGAAGTAATAAGTAAACTGTATAATAGCTATGTTAGGCCAGTAATAGAGTATTGTGCACAAGTTTGGGCCCCTTATTTAAAGAAAGACATAGATATGCTAGAGTGAGTGCAACGGTAGGGCAACAAGGGATGATTTCTGGGTTTGAGGGTAAGAGCTATGAGGAGAGGCTGAAGGAGTTAGGAATGTTTTCTGTAGGAAGGCGATTTCTCAGAGGGGACATGATACAAGTCTACAAAATATTTACATCTATTGATAATACAGAGACCTATAAATTTTTTTTATAGTAGAGCATGGACAGGTGACCAGGGGGCATAATAAGAAAATTAAGAAGAAAGCGTGCATTCAGTTAATAGGGTTGTTAAATTTGTGGGAATAGTCTTCCAACAGGAGGTTTGTTGAGTGTGAACCAATTGAACATTTAAGAAAAGGGGTTGGATTAGGTATATGGATGGGTTTTGGGTATCAATATAATATATTTAGACGAAAACCAAATTGGCGGTTTTTAGTTACAGTAGTTATTTATGTTAGTCTGCATGGTGACCTTAACTTAGTTATTAATGCATGTGGATGGTTTGGGTATCATTTATATGCCAATACGTTTTTGACTAAAGCCAAATTGGCTAAGCATGTGGATGGTTCATATATATATATCATTAGTTTTGACTAAGCCAAATTTGGTGGATTTTTAGATACAGTAATTTGACAAGCCCTGGGTGCTTTGGTTGGATTGCATGACCATGTTTGGTTAGTGGGTTGACTGGACAGTCTCGATAGGCCCATTTGGCTTCTTACTGTCTCTATATTTCTTAAATGTCTTAATGTCTTAATAGTCTTATATATATATAATATATCTATATAATATATATATTATATATATGATATATATATATATATATATATTATATATAATATATATATATATATATATATATTATATATATATATATATTTAATACAACTTATTCTTCTAGAAAATCAATTATTTTCTAAAAATTTCTTTCGAAAATATTTATTTAATTGAATTAATTAAATGTATTCCTTTTTTATAATTAAAATTATTAATTAATTGAAATTATATTTAATTTTCATCCTAAGTTTTAAGACTTTCAGTGTTTTAGACTTACATTTCTAATTTTAGCTAACCCCGGCCCCGGCCCCGGCCCCGGCCCCGGCCCCGGCCCCGGCCCCGGCCCCGGCCCCGGCAAAATTCCCGCCCCGGTCGGTCCCTAATATATATATATATATATATATATATATATATATATATATATATATATATATGCGGTATATATATTATATAATATATATATATATATATTATATATATATATATATAATATATATATATATATATATATAAATCTCTGATACCAAAGTGTAATTCTTCCAGGGACGCCCACTGAATATATATATATATATCTTAAATATAGAATATATATATATATAATATATATATATATATATATATATATATATATATATATATATATATATATATATATATATATATATATATATATATACTATTATGCAGGCGCGGTTTTACGGGGGAAAGCACAGGAGGCCGGCCTCCTCTAAAGGAAATAAAATTAACTAAATGTAATAAAATAAGTTTAAAATTGCAATTTATTAAGCTAATTAAAATTATGTTTTCATGATGTTAGCAATCGAGGATAGTTTTAATGAAAAACAATATACGCTCTTTCCAAAAAATTCTGTTTCATGAGGATAGCTTGCTGGAGGAATTTCGATTTGTGCCTCCAAGAAAGCCATAATTTATAATGCCTTTCAAAACACTGTTGTCATGGCAACGGTAAAAGAAACCTATCTTAATTTTTGTCTATTTTGAGGATTTTTTTCGCCAGGCCTCCTCTCGAACTTTTTTTTTTAAAGATTAATAAAAAAAAACTTATTTATATATATATATATATTATATTATATATATATTATATAATATATATATAATATTATATATTATATAATATTATATAGAACTATATTTATATATATATATATATATATATATAGTATATCCCTCGTAGAACGCGGGGTTAGGTTCCTGACCCCCCGCGTTATAGGCGACATCGCGTATAACTTTAACCCCCTGAAAAATCACTAATTTTAAAATTTTTACCATTGTATAAGGTGAATAAAATAACAGCAGTATTTTATTGATCCTTAATAATAATTGAATAAATTTGCAGATATAATGTTATTTACCTATATGTTATAAACATATTTTATTGACTAATTAATTAGTAGGTTATTTATTACATTATAGTACGATACTGTACATTTCTTAAATTGAGCAAAAAAAAAAATTTTTTTAGTTTTTTTAATTGAAAAAATATACAATGTATAAACCTTTAAAAAATTTGGAGAAAAAATATTTTTTATATATTTGATTGAATAGCCTAAGGACTGTAATTTAAAATTTTAAAGTTAATAAAATTGCGCAAAAAAGTAGTTTCTTTCAAAGTGTAAATGAAGTTGAAGGTGTAAGAGATGAAAGCGGTTCCGAATCTGTAGGTTGCATTGGCCTGTTTTTTTAGAAATACACATCGTTTCGGTAATCTGAACGCTTTTGCCTTTTTAAGCTCACGCAAATATTTCTTTTTTTTTCCTTTTCATTTCATTATCTTTTTAAAATATGTATATATTACAGAATTATAATTTTATTTTTTTCAATTTTAATTATCTTTTTGACATATGTATTACAGAATTTTAATTTTATTTTTTCAATTTTGTAATTTTAATTTTTCTTTTTATTATCTTTTTGATAAACCACGGTATATAAAATCGCGTTTCTCATAAGACCCGCCTCTACGAGGGACGACTATAATATATATATATATATATATATATATATATACTATATATATATATATATATATATATTATATATATATATATATATATTATATATAATATATATATATATATATATATGTAAAATATATATATATATATATAATTTATACGTATTTATATATATATGTATATATTATATGAGTAAAATATATATATATATATATATATATATATATATATATATATATATATATATATATATATATATATATATAATATGATATATATATAATATAACATTTTAAATATAGTTTTCATTAAGCAAATGTTTTCGGTTCTACGAGCGCTACTGATATACTATATATAATATATATATATATATATAATATATATATATATATATATATATATATAAATATATAATATATATATATATATATATACTATATATATTATATATATTATATAGTTATATATATATATATATATATATATATATAATATATTATATATATATATTTAAGGGGGAAACAATCTTGAAGTTGGTAAAAATTAAACTTTGTTCTTATGAAATTAAATAACAAAATCAACAAAGAAGATTATATTTACATAGAATATGTTTGAATTTTTGGAAAAAAGGGGAAAAATTTCACTCACTAATTTAAACAAAATTCAGTTTGATGTTTTCTGACAAGGTTGACAGGACCTCCAGCCTCTTGTGTGTGTGTGTGTGAGTATAGTATATATAGGTATATATATAGTATCACTGTACTATAATATATATATATATATATATATATATATATATATATATATATATAATATATTATATATATTACTATATATATATATATATATATATATTATATATATATACTATTATATATTATATTATAATTTATTTATTATTACCACATAGCCTCTTAATCCTGAGGTTAAATGAGGGAAAGTATTTGTATGGTTTCTGACCATAGGTGCAGGAATATTTAGGCCCGATAGCAAGCCCTGCTTCAGCGCGACGTAGTCGGAATGCTTGCCACCGTAAGGCGTTGGTTCGCATCCTAGTACGCGGCTTTTCCAATGCGAGAAGCATGAGAAGAGTGATTTGTTTGTGAATAGACTGTTCTGTTGTATGTGTTTGCTATGTTAGTGATGTGTGCGTATTGAGATTAAGTGTAAATACAACTATGGCCATAACTGCAATACGTAAAATTGCAGAAAATCTCACTAACGACAATTTTTTTGTGTCCGTTCACGTAGCTGGCTTGTGTGTGTGTTTTTTGTGTGTGTTTTTGTGGTTGTTTGTTGGGGTGGTGCTTGGGTTTGTTGTGGCGAACTAGTGACTCAGATTGCGCCAGTATCTGAAGAGGTAAGGTTGCCTGGGTTTGGTGCTTGAAGGTGAGCCAGAAAAGAGTCGTCCGCTGGAACGTCACTGTACGCTAGATACGGTGGAACTATTATATATTATATACAATATATATATATATATTATATTATATATATAATATATATACTATTATTAATATATATATATATATATATATATATATATATATATATATATATTGATGAGTATATATGATATATATATATATATTATATAGGTTGTATTTTATATATATATAATATTATATTATATTATATGTATATATATTGGATATATTATATTATATTAATAGTCATATACTATATATATATATATATAATATAATTATATATATAAGTATATATATATAGTAATATATATATATATATATATAATATATTTTTATAGTTGTCAACAACACTCACGGGCAGAGGCCTATTCAAGGAGGGGGTGTTACACCTCTCAGAAGCTCAGTCAACAACTAAGGCAAATTACGCAGATGAGCAGACGCAGGCTGCTTTGAAGTGAGGGAGATTTAAATTCAGCAGGAATACACAGAAGATGGAGGAGAGAATTCACAGACAGAGTGGCATGAAGAAGGAAGCACCGCAGCGTACTAGCTGAAGTTACCAATATCCACACAAAAACTCATTGCGCAAGAACAACAGCACCCCTTGTGCTACGCGGGCGTCGTAAAGGTGGTGGTACACGAGTTGTAGCTAAGTTCCGCTCGAGCCTCTGGCCGCTGGCGGTATCCTATAGAGAATAGAGATAAGCACGGAACATGCTGCGTGCGCAGGAAATAGAGGGTCAAGTGAAGTGGAAAGTCCGGAACAGTTTATAAGTCTTTTGGCCTTGACTCGACCGTTGATCGCAAAAGGCCGGGTGAGGACCGAGAGCCCTCCCAGATATTGAGAGCAGTACTTCCATCACTAGGAGGAGAGGCCACCTGTTAGCTGGAGAACTGAGAAAGAGAAAAAAAGTCTCGAGTCTAAACAGAATTCCCAGTTTCTTTGAGGCCGCCCTAGCAACCGTTGGGATGTGAGGTTTCCAAGACATTTTTTGTTGTTAATGTTAAGGCCAAGGATGTTTTATATTGTCAACAGGAGGGACGAGAGAACCGTTGAAAGAGATAGAAAGTTGGAAGGTGTTTCGAAGAAGGGAGATTTTTGTAGGAAGTTTGGGGTGTTTTAAGTGAGAATTAATTTCAGCAAGGTTGAGACGACCCTCCATCTGTGCGGAATTCTATAGATCTGGAGCGAGAATAGAATCGGAAAGATTAAACGAGAGGCAATTTACGAAGTAAAGAGAAGGAGCAAAGAACTGACATGAAGTTGAAGAAATGAAGGGTCGAGTCATCGCAATATAGGAGTGAATAGAGTTAGATGTGCAGGGGAGAAGATCATTATGAAAAGTGAAAGTGAGAGTATAAGACAGAACCCTGAGGAACACCCACAAATTGACAGAAAAAGAAGAAGAATGGTCGCCCGTCACAACAGCCGAATTGAGCGATTAGAGAGGAAACTAGACATAAAGTAAGCGAAAGAGAAGGAGAATACCCAAACGAAGGTGAGTTGGAGAGGGCAGTGTAGCAGTGCCATTTATTTAGTGCCCGGTCAAGATTGCTTTGGGATATGTCAAGGGTTCGCCACCACGCATAGTCTCCCCATAGGCTCTTAAGGGGCGAACCATAAAGGTCAGTTAAGATCAGTGAAAGTATATTGCCAGTAGAACCTCGAGGCGCCGAAATGCCGTAGCTGGGCGAGTCGGGAGAAGAGAATGAGTTTCCAGATGTAGTTAAGAATGAGAGTTTGAAGAAGGGTTTCAAGAGATCTTTATGTATAGAATACAAGTGAGAGGCTATTAGGGTGCGGATTAGTTAGAAGGATCAGGCGGCTACCTTTTTTCGGAATCGGTTGAACATGCGCCCTTCCAACAATGAGGGAAAGTGTTAGTATTGAGACATAGAGAAATATAGTTGATACGGAGAGGAGGGGCGCAGCACGGAAATGCAGCACTGCCTTGCAAACACGGTGGGGAATGTCGATCTGTGTCGGGCCCCCGCCTTCGGAACGGTTGCTATTCGGAGATTTCACGGTAGCGGCCTTGCACCCGATCAAGGGAGTGTATATTCGACAGGCAAAGGCAATAGGACAACCTGAGGGAGAAGGAGGAGGAGGAGGAATGCCAGAAACAATGCCAGGGTTGAGTTAGAGGAATAATAGGAGCGAAGAGGATGGGCCTTTTCGTTGGAGAAATTAGCAACAGAACCATCAGAACGAATTAGAGGAGGGAACGGCAGAATTTACAGAAGTTGTTAGAGATTGTTTTGGCAAGAGGCCAGAAAGATTTGTCAAGTAGGGAAGAACCAAGGAGGTTGCGCACTTTCGTTTGATGAAGCCCGCTTTGCTCGACGAAGAGTATCCTGCAACGATTTCTAGCAGAAATGAAAATTAGCAAAGAGTGATAGGAAGAAAGAGAATTTTCCAGCCCCGAATACGCACTGTTCTCTATGCTGAATGGCCAGAGACAAGCACGATCGACATGATTATTGAGGAGAGAAAGATTTAGTCGAAGAAGGAATCAACCTGCTCATCCATCAACGATTACAGCTCCACCTTATCGGCAGAAAGCTGAAGCGTCCCAGAGTCAAAGCATGTCATTCCCAATTATAGTTGCGTGAAGCAAAGCGCAAGGCCTCCCAATCGGCCCGATCAAAGTGCCAGAAAAAAACGCATAGGGCAGGATGGAGCTGTTGGAGAGAAAGTATTAAAATTAAGAGATATATAAGGTTGTGGTCAGATTTACCAATAGGAGCGAAGGTGGTGTATTTATAGAGAGAAGGACTAGTGGTGAAACATAGGTCAAGTGTGTTCAAGAATTGGTTAGGACGATCCGGAAGGATGTGTGTGGGTTCTTTAATTAGTTGCTCCAGATCGTTGAGAATACTAAATGATTCGGCCTCCTTCCCACCTAAATCAGTATGAGAGGACCCCAACCATTCAGTGTTGTGTACATTGAAATCCCCTAAATAGAGGACCTCAGTATTTGGATGAGAAGATATAACAGTCTCGTGAGAAGTAGAAAGATATTCAAAAAAGGCGTGAAAATCTGTTCTGTTAGGAAAACAGTAGCAGAAGCACAAAATTATTGGTAGTAGAAGGAAAAAAAATTTTAAGCCACAGACATCGAAAGTTTAGGAGAATTCGAGATTCACGAGACGTGTTACAGGAGTATTAATGTTTACATAGGCACACACGTCCACACTTCAGACAGGAAATTCATGAAATGAGTTAATAGTTAGAATACATTAAACGAGTTTGAGGGTGAATTCTTAGCCATCTTGTGTCCTCAGACAAGAGCAAAGGTTAGGATTAGAGTTAGAGGGTGGTGATCCACGGATGCAAAGTAGATTGTAAGCCGCGGTGTTAGTAAAGTCTAATAGAAAGCCGCGCACTGTGCAATCTGCCATCACACACGCACACAACCACACCAAAACAAAAACAAACAGACAAAAAAAAAACAGGTCAAAATTATTCACACACTAAAAAAAACCGCAAATTTTATTAAAACGATAAAACTGTATTTTTAATAAATATGTAAAATATGAAAAATTTAGAAAGTTTAAAACACACACGCACTCGTACACCCTCACAAATTTACGAAAGAAAAAAATTGCAATTATTCAACGTAAAACTGGATATGTAAAGATTAAAATAACAATTAACTAAAAACGTAGGTGCTGTGCTTAAACCCGTTTAAAATAATAATAAAAATAGGAACGACTAACACTAGTTAAAAAGACTAAGAAAAAATATACCCTAGTACTATCTAAACTACGTATTTACACAATCCTACTAAAAACTAATTATTGCTATCTAACATAACTAAAAAGAAAAGAAAAGTTAAAACTAAGGACTGTATTCTATTAAGAGAGCTCGTACGGGTAAGACTTTACTAAACCGGATAAGATGGTAACGAAAAAGTAATAGTTAAATTTATTCTCTAAATAATAATGAAAAAGATTGGAGAGTGTAGGTGAGAATGGTAGAGATAAATGACTAAAGTAAACCCAATAAAGGTAAATAAGAATATAGGATTATTTTTAGTGGAGAGGCACATCACCAGCGGTCTGTGTCACAGCCACGGAAACTAACATATATATATAGTAGTATATATTATATATATTATATATAGTATATATATATATATATATATATATATATTATATATATATATATATTATATATATATGATATGATTATATAATCACTTGGTTGTTAACACTACTTGGAGGAGCGATCGTATAAGATATCGTAACCAAATGTATCATTAGGCAAATTAAAATTATTTTTACTTATTCTGTGATAAATAGGTTCGAGAAATATTTTGGATGTCAAATTCTATTCTTAGATTCGACTTACATCTTCTACAGATTGGAGGGTAAGAAAGTTTCATATCTGTTTTTTTTTATGTTTATTTTTTATGTGGTGACTATTTCTGAGTCCTTTTTAACGCTTTATGTGGTTTGTGTTAGTTTTGCTACAGTTTAGAATCTTGGTGAAAATTTATATTATATATAGTATATATATTATATAGATATATATATTATATATATATATATATATATATAATATATTATATATATATATATAATTATAATATATATATAAGCACAAATTCTAGATAAGGAAGTTAGATAAATAGTCATGATATCGAAATATCTGCGAACCCTATGCGAACCCTACAGTGTTTTTGTTAGCGCATGCGTCAACAGGGCCAATTCCTAGATAAGCAGGCATGATAATTTTGGTACTTTTTTTAGAATTTCTGACACCCAATTTTAGTAGAGTTAAGCTAAGAATAGTGTGAGGCTATTATTTTGCTTTTGCGTTCTAATTTTTCGTAAAAAAGCATTGGGTTTATAAATTATTTTGCTTCACTGATTTTAAGAAAGGAAAATTCTTTCAAATATATGAATTTATTACAAATATTTAGTACAATAATAAAAATGAAATAATAATATAATAATGAATAATATAATAATTAATGAATAATAATAAATAATAAATAATAATTATAATAATATAATAATAATAATAATAATATAATAATAATAATAATGGGCCAAACTAAAGAAGTTACGCGCAATGATGATCACGAAAACTAAAGATAGGTACAAAGAAACTGATACATATATTTGAATCTTTAGCTCTGTTGAAACTTTGTTGGACAAATGGAAAAAAAAATTTTTTTATATATTTTTTTTTATATCTCCAAAACTACGATAGGTAGAAGAAAACTAAAAACATATATGGAATCAGCGTATAAATATTTTTTAGGGGGCTCGAGCCGACGGTGGGACAGAGGGGGGGACGTTTTCCATACCCCGTAGGGGAGGGGCGGAGGAACCCCCGCGACACCAAATTACCAAAGAGCGGGGGTTCCGGAGACCCTCCCCGGAGGGGGGGAAATAGTCCAACCCCGTCGTCCCCCCAGGAGGCCGAGAGACCCCGACTCTTTGCATCTTTGCGGTTTACCCTGGGGTATTCTTTTAGTTAAAAAAAAAATAAAATCTTTTTTCAAACATATTTCATGCGCTGATTCTAAATATGTTATTAGTTTTTTTTGTACCTATCGTAGTTTTGGATATAAAAAAAAAATAAAAAAAAAAGTAAAATTTTTTTTTCATTTTCCATACAAATTTCATACGCTGATTTCCATTGATATGGTTTCAGTGTTGTCCGGTGTGTTAGTCTAGGTTTCGTTAGTTTTCGAGATATGTATCTGGGTATGTGTTTGCTGTGTTATGTGGTGGTTAACCATAATAATAAATAATAATGGTTTTGTATAGGATCATTGAATAATAATAAAAGTAATATTAGTACTAGTAATTAATAATAATAATAATAAGTAATAATAATAATAATAATAATAATAAGATAAGAATATAATTAATAATAATAATTAAATAAAATTGTTTATCTGAAAACATTTAACAGCAGCAATAATTCTTACGTCACTAGAAATTATTAATATTAACATTGGTAAATCTTAAAATATTGAATGATAAGCTATGTATAGAGTGAGGTTT
Organism: Trachelipus rathkii; assembly: GCA_015478945.1. Lineage (NCBI taxonomy): Eukaryota > Metazoa > Arthropoda > Malacostraca > Isopoda > Trachelipodidae > Trachelipus > Trachelipus rathkii. The sequence goes on from JABUQX010117106.1 coordinate 35,342, forward strand.
TTCCTTATTTTATAATCTTTTATAAAAGGAACATATTTTTAAAATAATTTTGCTTCACTATATTTTTTTATATAAATATTTTGGAACAATTTATACATCCTAGCAACATTTTAGTACTTTTACGTTCAAGTACTTTTTATTGCCTGCTTATCTAAGAAATTGCCGTCACAGTATTTAGTAGGACATTTTAGAGTGTTAACATGTCTGTGTCCTATAATTTATTTAGGCTAAGGGATTCATTAAAAAAAAAAGAAAAGCTGTTATTGGAAACCTTTTCGCGCTATTGAATTGAAATAATCGAAAAAAAATCGATTACATTGTTCGTTCGATTATTCGGGTTAACTACCCTTTTTATATATATGTTGTATGTATATCTATATATATATATATATATATATATTATATATATATATATATGAGGTATATATGATGGTAAGAGTAGTTTTGTTATTTAGTAGTATGGTACTATATTAGTACATATATATATTTTGTTAGTTATATTTAATATATATATATATATATATATTATATATATATATATGTATATATATATATATATATTATATTTATATATATATATATATATATATATACTATATATATTATTGAGTATGTATATAATTATTATTTTTTTAGAATATATATATGTATATATATTATAATATATTTATATATATAATATATTATGATATATATATATATTATATATTATATATTATATATATATATATAATTATATACTAAATTATGATATTATTATATGATTGATATATAGTGTATATTATATATATATATATAGAGTATATATATCTCATATATATATATATGATATATCTTTCTTATAATATATATATATTAATACCGTATATAGTATATATTATATATTCGCATTTGAGTCTGTGCAATTTTGGAGCTGGAGATTATGGGATTATTAAGAAAGAAGAACATCAAGGAGGAAATGCTATCCAAACTTCTCTTTTAACTGAAGCGGAATTGGAGTTCAAAGCCAATTAACGTAATAGCTTAAATTTAAAAGTTAACTTGAGAATAAATTGCACACTTTAAGAACTTTAAACCCTAATTTATTCCTGTGAAGGTTTTTTTTTTTCTTACTTAAAAAAACGTGGACTATGTGAAAAAACCAGGGTGGAAAAAAACAAGTTTTTAAAAAAACCATTGTTTTTTTATAAAAACCAATAAAAATAATGGTGTTTTTGATTTATTTGTTGTTTTCTTTTTTTCCTTTAAAAATTTAATATTTAATAATTTTTTTTATTGCATAGTGTTTACATCACCTATATTAAATGTTTTAATAAGTTTTTGAGCCAAAATATTTATATTTAAGCCACTCATAAACACAAGTTATAATTTTTAACCAAACATTTTTTTCACTTTCTCAAATAACATAGTTTGGGGGTTTAATTTTGCAATTTATACATACATATTATATATGAATATATTATAGTATATAATATATATATTATATTATGATATAAATATATATATATATATATAATATATATATATATATATTATATTATTATTAGCTGTATATCGTAATAGTGATTGTAGCTAGTAGAGTTTAATGTGGATGCATAATTCCATTCTGCTATCCCTTGAACTAATACTGATATCAGTTTTGATGTTCAGAAAATATCGGCGGTCTTCAAATCAGAACTCGTGCGTTAATTATTTCACTCCGCGAATTGGGTGGAAGGGAAGTCAGCTCTTTCGAGACTCTTAAAAAACTTTTCTTGTAAGAAATTACAATCATCTTTATAGAGTTTCCTCTAAAGCACATTCTTTCTGACATTCTGCAATTTTTAAAATGTAAACTCCAACTTTGTTTCTTCTCCCTCCCTCCACTTG
>JABUQX010117107.1:20000-25346 GCA_015478945.1 Trachelipus rathkii
AGAAAAATCCCGTCTGACAAACAAGAATTTTCTGAGCTAATAGTCTTAGTTACCTCTTCAAACGGTTTAAGAAGAGTAATGCAATTACCTAAAATCGCATTATCATCACCTGTCAGGCCTTTCACCTTTGTGTTTGTTCGAAGCGTAAGGGAACACAGCTTCATTTATTTCTCCCATCCTCTCAAGCATGCATAACTAATATTTCAACGAGTCCTGAAACATCTTGCTTTCAGAAAGTTGAGGGACATTTGGTCTCATAATTCGTAAATTAATACTCAAAAAAATATATAATATATATATTTTAATTTTATATATATATATATATATATATATATATATATATATATATATATATATATATATATATATATATATATATATATATATATATATATATATATATATATATATATATACTATATATATATATAATATATTAGAGTGTAGCGGATATCCGCATCATTTTTCTCTATCCGCATGAATTTTTGTGCGGATATTATTAATTTATGAATTATGAGACCAAATGTCCCCTCAACTTTCCTGTAAAGCAGATGTTCAGAGACTTCCGTTGGAATATTTATAGTTATGCATGCTTTGAGAGGAGGGAGAAATAAATGAAGCCTGTGTTCCCTTACGCTTCGAACAAACAAAGGTGAAGGCCTGACAGGTGATGATATAATGCGATTTTAGGTAATTGCATTACTCTTCTTAAACGTTGAGAGGTAACTAAGACCAATTAGCTCAGAAATTCTTGTTTGTCAGGACGGGTTTTTCTAAATTGCAAACGATGAAAGCTGTACTAAGTACTACTATTAAAAGTAAGGGACTTTCAAAGATGACAGAAAACATTCATGCTGGAGATAGATAATAGATTTCAACTCTGCAAAACGATGACACATGTGCAATAACAACTTTTCTAAATCCTAGATACAAAACCAAACTTCTTGAACCACATGTTTCACAGAGGGTTAAAATTTATTTAGTATGCCAATGTGATGAAATGCTGCTAAAGGCAAAAATTTCACCAGTCAATAAAAAGGAAAAAATTACAGAAACAGACGCACACCATCTGTTAGCGAACCCATTGCTTAATCCATGAACGCTCTTCTGGCTTCTAGCAGCGATGGAGAGTCTTGTTCAGAGGTGTCAAAAGACACTGTCATTGATCGAAGATTATCAAAAGCGAAAACTTTTCCGAATCGGAATAAAGATTTATTGGATTTTTTTTTTTTTTTTTTTTTTTTTTTTTTTTTTTTTTTTTTTTTTTTTTTTTTTTTTTTTTTTTTAAATAGTAATTTAATATTATTATGAAGAAGTCAGGGGATACTTAGAAAGCCCTTCAACAGGTGTAGATAGTGAGTCTTTTCAGCCATGCAGATCTCATTTGCGAAGAAAAGTGAAGCAAACTCTCCCTTGAAAGGGCTCAGAAGTTTTAGTTGAAGCATAATTTGAGAATTATTAATTTCAAGTATTATTATACATATATAACTTTTTCCAAATGGGTGGAGGCTGGGGAAAGGAATTGGTGAGGTGCAAAAGAGCTGTTTCACGTCCCGCAATCTGCTGGTATCGCGGTAATATAATATATAATATAGTATATATAATTACTATATATATATATATATATTTAATATATATATATATATAATATATATATATATATATATATATATATATATAAAGTAACTTGTGGCTAAAACTAAAAACTTAACTATCCGCTATCCGCAATCCGCGGATAGTGATTTTACTATCCGCATTGCACCCCCTTACCTCTAATATATTATATATATTATATTATATATACAAATATATATATACTATATAATAATATAATATATATATATATATAATATATAATATATTGGTGAGCTGTCAAAATTTTAACAACCGGTTCTCTGCTTAGTCATAAAAGTTAACTGCCGGTTCGTTTTCATGTTTAATCAAATAAACAAAAGAGTTAATACCAGTTCAAATTTCGGAAAAAAAAAAACCGGTAAGAAACGCGTCCTCCAGCTCATCAACGGTATATAAATATATATATATATATATATATATATATATATATATATATATATATATATATATATATATATATATTATATATATATATATATTATATATATAATAAATGTATATTGTTTTTTAACAGTTGTCACCACCACTCAAGGGCAGAGGCCCTATTCAGGGAGGGGGTGATTAAATGTATGTATATATATATATATATATATATTATATATATAATATATATATATATACTATATATATATATATATATATATATATATATTATATATATATATATATATACAATATATAAATATATATTTATAATATATATATAATAATATATATATTATATATATATATATATATTATATATTATATATATATATAATATTATATATAATATATATATATACACATATATATACTAATATATATATATATATATATATATATATATATATATATATAGTATATATATATATATTTATATATATATTATATATATATATATATATATGAGGAAAAATAATTTTATTTTTATCCCATTTATCAATTGATCAGTTTGTCATAATAACATGAAGTTATTTTCATATTTTTCGTTTTTTTTTTCTTTTAGTGATTTATTCTTGCAGGTTTATTATTATTATTCATTATTATTATATTTTATTATTAATTATTATTATTAATTAATTATTAATTAATTATTTAGTATTGTTTATTATTATTATTAACTATTATTATTATTATTATTATTTTATTATTATTAATTATTATTATTATTATTATATTATTATTATTATTATTATTATTATTATTATTATTATTATTAATTATTGTTAATATTATTATTATTATTATTATTATTATTATTATTATTATTATTATTATTATTATTATTATTATTATTATTATTTATGATTGATTAATTATGTTTCAATAACAAATCACATAAATATAACATTTTAACCATAACCTTTAAACTAGACCTAAATCCTATCCTATAATATATATTACTCACCAAAATCACAATGAAAGCAATAAAAAAATTCATTATTATTATTATTATTATTATTATTATTATTATTATTTTCTCATTTGAAGTAATTATTACATATATGTAAAGAGTTTTCATTAAAGATTTTTTTCTTCTCCATTGAAGTCAATTTTCAGAGATTTCTTGTTTTGTTTTTATTCTTTACTTTTGAAGTGGGTAGTTTTTTTTTTTTTAAGCATCATTTCTTGTGCCTTTCCGTCCTATTACGCGTTCTTTCTTTTTCCTTTTCGCATGACCGGCTTCGTTGAAGAAACGATTGAAAAGCCGACTCTTATTATAGCGGAAATTTATTGCCAAATATTAGTTCTTTTTCTTCTAAATTGAAGAAATCCTAATTATAATATCAATATATATATATATAAATATATATATAAATAATATAATATATAATATTATAATCTTTAATATAAAGATCTATATATAATATTTATATTATATATTTATATATATATATACTATATTATATATATATATATATATGATATATATATTATATATATATATATAACTTCATTTGAAATGTATATGTGTGTGTGTTTGAGAGAGAGAGAGAGAGAGAGAGAGAGAGGAGAGAGAGAGAGAGAGAGAGAGAGAGAGAGAGAGAGAGACGAGAGAGAATATTCTCGTTCCCTCCTATTTAATTTAAAATTGTTCTAACATTGAAAACCTCCGAAATGGTATAAATTTTGGAGAATGTTTGGAGTATGTCAGGAAATTGTTTTGCCATGTATTTATTGTAAAGCATTATTGGGTTTGAGTTTTGATTAATCTACACTTAGTGGTTATTGTGATTTTAAGGATGAACTAAGTATATATATATATATATATATATATATAATTATATATATATATTATATAATATAATATATATATATATATATATAATATACTATTATATATATATATCTACAGAGGGATGATGAATAAGGTGAATAAGATACACCGGAGATTCGACTCCGGTAAGCCGGATATCGGGACTTTTTCCAACTTCGGCCTGATACCTCTTATGTCTGCGGCTCTCCGTCCGGAATTTTGTTTAGCTTTTTTTAATTAATTATTTTTTTAATAATAATAAAATTTTAAATTTTATTGCCTTGCAAGAAAAAGAGTCAACATAAAAATAATTTGCATTTATATAACATTTGTTTTCAGAAAAAATAAAATAAAAATAAATTAAAAAATGTTTTAAAAATTAATTAAATTTATATTCCTTTGGAACTGCAACAACGACAAGAAACTTGAAGAAAGTGAAGAAACTAAAATTTACCCATTTATAACAATTAATGTGTTAGATAATTATAAAAGAATGAATACTTGAAAACTTAATATATATAATATATATATAATATATATATATACTATTTATATATAATATATATATATATTTATATATAGTATATATAAATATATATATATATATATATATATATATATTATATATATATATATATATGAGGGGTTCCAAGATCGTTAATTGTTTATATTTCAGACCAAGAAATGTTTTGTGTCCACAGGTGAGACTGGATCTCTATGAAGAAGTTAGGAAAAGTTGGGAGGGTATGTTTTTGAGAAGGGAAAAGTGAAGAAATTGAGTTTTTTAAAAAGAGTTGGAGATTTCACAAAGGATTGAATGACGTAGACCGAGAAAAATCACCATCGTAGGATATCGGCAGATAGAGTCGGAAAGATAAATCGAAAGCAACTCTTAGAAGCCAAAGAGGGGGCAGATTTGAAATGAGAGTGGAGAGATGGAAGTTGAGTCATCGCATAAGAAGAACAGAGTTAGATGTGCTAGTTGAGAGATCGTTATAAAAGTAAGAATAAGTTTGGAGATAGAACAGAACCACATTAACAGGAGAGGAGGAAGAAGTGGTCGCTCGTCAGTCAAAGTGAACAGAGACACGAACGATTCTGAAAGAAACTAGTGCCGGCCGCAAGTGAGCAAGAGAGTAAGGAAACCCTAAAGAAAGGGGCTTTCAAGCATGTCAAGCGCCACCACAACCGAATGCCCCATATTAGTCGCTAAGGTGAGAGAGACCAATAATCACATGAGATAGGCAAGACATGTCACAGTCTGGACCTCGAACGTTAAACCAATACTGGTGATCAGAAGGAGGGAAGAGATCCCGATGATCAGGAAATGAGAGTTGAGAGAGTTTAAAAATTATATAGAACAGAATACAAGCGAGAGACCTCAATAAGACGATAGTTAGAAGGTTCGAGAGCGCAACCCTTCCTTCGGATCGTGTTGAACATATGCGCCTCCAGTACTGAGGGAAGTTTAG